>VMDR010001108.1:0-146370 GCA_007922815.1 Macrotus californicus
TGTATTCCCTCAAAGTTCAAGGACCTTCATACACCTTGAATTTTATCATACCTCTCCTATCTTATTATTGGCCAGTATTTTAGTTCACACCTTATTTTTATATCTTTCAGATTATTATTAGTATTTTACACATTCAATGCATGTTTAGATTTAATCATGTTTATTATTTCTTTCCTCCACATAGCTTCTTACATTCTACTTTTCCTGTCTGAGCTTGAATCTCTTTTTCCTAAAGTATATCCTGCCATGTTTTTTTCAAAGAGTGTCTGTTGGTGGTAACACTCTCAGCATTGGTCTGAAAATGATTTTATTTCAACCACTCTTAAAGTTTAATTAGTTTTAATTAAATTTTTTTTGAGTGAAGGAGTGAGTTACAGAATTCTAGGGTGACAATTATTTTTCATTGTCTTGTGGATTTTATTATTGCTGCCGAGGAGTCTGCCGTCTTCTATTTGTCATTTCCAAGAAGTCTTTTTAAAGGTCTTCTCTTTGTCTCTGGTCTCCTGTAGTTTCACTCTGATGCGTTTAGGATCTTAAAGAATCTTTTTGGGACTGGTTGTGTTTGCGGAATCTGACAATTCTAGCTTTTCATCAGTTCTGGAATATTCTCAGTCATTACTCTTAGATTTGATGTCTTTGATCACTTATCGAACATTCTTAGCCATTCTCCTCAAACATGTGTTGGAGTTACTCATTGATCTTCTCAACTTCTGTTTCAGTCTCAGTCTCTTTAATTGACGGTATTGCATTCAGGGCAATAGACTCAGATTTATCTGCCATTTCACTAATTCTCCTCGTTGTGTCTAGTAGTCCATCTACTGAGTTTTAAATTTGCAGTGATTATATTTTCATGTCTAAAAGTTCCACTTGATTCTTTTAAAAATCTGCCTCATCTTTAGTGTTTTGTTTTGTCTTCAGTCTTTTAAATGGTTTTTATCACTATAAAATATTTTCTGACCTTGGTCAGATTTTCAATGATCTGAAGTCCTTATTGGTCTAATTCTGCTTTTCGTTGGGCTGCATGCCTCTCATTTGTTGAGGATTATTTATTTAATTTTTTTTAATTTTAATTTTTTTTACAATTTGCACTATAAGCTTATCTGTGGAGTTTCTCTGTGGGAATTATGAGCACAGGCCAAGACAGACAAGTGACTTTTTTCTTGTCCTCTTTCACCAAGGCTTTGACCCTTTCAGGTGGGACGGGAGGACTTATGGCTCTAATTCTTCTCCTCATCTGGGTTCTAGCCCCGCTTTCCCAACTCCAAGTGCAACAATAGGGTCACCCGAGCCCACGGTTGAACTTTCTCCTCCTTTCCTCATCCTGCAAATCCCCATTACATTTGCCAAAGGAATGTAAAATGAAGAACAGTCTGTATGAAGGATGACTATCCACAGAAGCTGACACTTGCCACAAGTGTGTAATGTTTATGTGAGATCGAGTGGAATGAGGGAAGGCTACCTAGAGTGGGCATCTGAAGAGCAAGGGCCCTGTGGGTTTGACCTCCTCAAATGTGAAATGACAAGTTCTTGAGGAGAAGAAAGGCTACATCAAAGGAGATGAGTTGAAATCTTAATCCTGTGAGCACCTCTGGTCATCACCTGGTGCCAGGACTTCAAGCACTGGGCATGGCACTCAATGCCCTCATTCAGCCCAGCTGGCTGAACAAAGGGGGTGTGTCCTCACCTCTGAGGAGGGCAAGTGTGCAAGTTAGGAAACCTGTGTTTCAGGCTCCACAACAAATCATAAAAGATTTGTGGCCATTTGGCTGCTTTAAAAAAAAATTAATTGATTGACTTTTAGAGAGAGAGAAAAAAGGAGAGGTAGAGAGAGAAACATCAATTTGTTGTCCCCCTCTGCAACCAATGATGTATTCATTGGTTGATTCTTTTTTTTTTTAATTTATTGATTTTTAGACCAAGAGGAAAGGAGAGAGAAAGAAACATTGATTTGTTGTTCTACATATTTATGCATTTATTGGCTGATTATTATACGTGCTCTGACCAGGGATCAAACCCACAACCTTGGTGCATCAGGATGACTCTCTAACCAACTGAGCTACCCAGCCAGAGTGCCATGTGGCTCCTTTTGACTGTTCCTCTCAAATCCCATGGAAACTCTGACCTGGAAAGGTGGAAAGGTAAAAAGACAGCAAATCCAGTATTTTGTTTCCTTGTTAGCTTATCTAGAACTTAAAGATTTAACTAAGTACTCACAGTCTGTGATCAAACCCATCTCCATTCCCAGTTCCGAACAGAACTTGCTTCCCCATCTGTCAGGGTGAACAACTGGAGAAAAATCATCAGACATGAAAAGAGATTCAATAGTTAGAAAAAAGAGAGATTATATCTGAGGAATGAAAAGAAAACATCTCCCTCAAACTAGATTTGCAAGAAATTGAAGGAAACTTTGATAAAGTTCTAATTTGCATTTTCAGATACATTCAGGAAGACATTGCGCTTATAAAAAGAATTGGTCTGAAGTAATACAAGCTTGTTTTCAAGTGAAAAGCATAATTGCTGAATAAAAAGGTAAGAGAGTCAGTGAAAGTCAGATTGGACACTCCAAAAAATCAAATGAACAAATTGTATATAATATGTTCTTGATACATTCTCCTAGAACCCAGAAAATATAAATAAAGACACATTAAAATATAGTAAAAAGATAAGAACGCTGGAAGAAAGAACTAGGGTCTATTATACTTGCACAGATAATAGAAATTCTAAAAGAAGAGTGTGTTGGATTATTAAAGCGGCCCCCAATCAGTCCTGCTCCTCTGTGTCCTCACCCCTCTGCCATGTGGCCTTGACACCCCTATCAAGAGATGGAGTCTGTTTCCCCCTCCCTTGAATGGTGACTGGCCTTGTGATTTGCTTTGACCAACTGAATACAGTGGAAATGGCATTCTGTGACTCTAAGCCTAGCAGCTGCCTTGGCGAGCATGTGAATGGGCTGAGTCCTCCATACCGGCTGCTGCACAGGGCGGGCCACCAATGCCTTTCCACTTTCTGGGTTTATCAGCACCGACTACAGGGGCTGCAACCAGGGTTGGGAGGGCTCAAGGCGCATGCTCCAGTCCTGGTGGCCCTCTTGCCTTCAGACACGAAGGCCTGGTGCCCACCCACCCAGGTGGGAGATTACAATGTTTCAGTGGCGTTGGGAGGGGACTTTTGCTCCAAGAATTGCCCTGTCTTGAAGAGAAGTCAACCTTCTGAGGGTGGCAGAAGTAATGCGGTGCCACCTCTCTCTCAGATTAGGGGGACAAAAGGTTTCATTTTGACACTGATACCTGCTACACTAGATGAAAACTGGGCCCCTGATACCGTGTCTCTGCCCTAACCCTTGAACTGTCCCTCCTTGTGTTTTAATGTGAGAGGACAATAGAGGGCGGGGCAGAGGTAGGTTTCCAGTTGTGAGGCCATGAAACACAGAGTTTAGCCTTGTATTATTGTTCTTGTGTTATTTTCCATGCCAACAATTGTAAACCCACTTTTGCCCCACCCTGTATATACTATTGGGAGGAGTCTTTGTTACTTGAAGTCAAATCTAATCCTAAATGATACATAACTCAGGCTAGGGGGAGCACGTTCATCTGCAGAAGAAAGGGGCTGGGGAGGCAACATCCCAGGAAACTCCAGCAGTAGCTGTTAGAGGAGCCCAGTGTCTCCCTTCCTGCCTCGGCCACCAGGAACCTCAGCAGCCTGGGGGTATCCAACCTCCATGCTCCCCTCACCTCATTCTGTGATGTTCTCTTTCTTCAGTCTTTCCCTTAAAGAAGCTTAATTAATTTCCTTTAATTCAGCTTTTGTCCAACTTTATTTTACCCCAGAAACCCCCTTTCTCCCCACATAATACCTATGCACAGTCCCACAGGGAAAGATGTTTGGGGAAATGTCAGGTTAGATAGACAATCACAAAGGCAGTAGCTGTGACCTTGGAAACTGCGTGGGTGAACACAGGAGTGCATGCTTGGTGCTGGCTGTACCTGGATCCCGATGCCCTAGCGTGACCAAAGTGGGACCCTAAACCCCCTTACTTTAGACCCAATATTCCGATGTCTACAGAGACAATCCGTTTCTTTTGTCTCTTTCATAGAAAGGTTGGGGACAGCTCTGAGTCTATTGTTGGTGGGATGATCAACAATCCTTTAAACCCCAAAGATGAGGAAGACTTCCTATTGGAGGTCCTGCAGGTCCAAACCTGCCTTCCACCCACAGACCAAAGACAGGATGAGAATGAAAGCAGGAGATATCCCTGGACTCTCAGGAGGAGATGCCCTCTGCAGCCTTGCAGGTCGAAGCCAGAGTCCCCGTGGATTTTAACCTCCTCCAACTCCCGGAGAAACATGAACCCTGCTCTAGGTTCACATGGCCCAGCAGGCTGGTGACTGGCGCACAGTAGGTTCCCATGGGACTGCTGAAGCCGTTGAGAGGCAGGCTCCAGTTTTGTTCCTCCTGGTCTGGGAGCAGCACTCTGGGTCTCTGGCTGACGTGTCCCCTCCAGATTGACAGGCCAGGGGCTGCCAACGAGAGGGACTGGGGACAAAGTAAAGAAAAGAGATCCGGCAGAGGCCCGTCTGTGGGGAGAATCCCTCTTCCTTCTGTCACCAAGGCAGGCAGCAGCAGGCACCTCCTGCTGTTCCCTCAAAGTAAACCTTTTTCCTGCTCCCTCCTCTCTGAATATCCAGACCTTCTGAGGTCCACCCCCCTGACACAGAATAAATAGGCCTTAAATCAGTAAATTTGCACCCTAGGGCCGCCTTTCATCACCCACGTGACCCTGGGAGAGTCCCTTCAGCTCCCTGGACGGCAGAGAACATGGGTTATGTGACAAGTGACAGAACCAGGCAGCGGCACAATCCCCGCCGAGTGGTGAGTGCCTGTCAAGTGACACATATTTATGTGTGTATGTGTTTGTTTATTTTGGGGGCCTCCCCTTCCTTGCTTCCAGCTTTTTCTGATTCTTCCAAAGTAAACTTTCCTACTTCCAAGTCTTTTTCTTACATAGGTCTTGACTCAACAAGAAAGTGGGACTTTCTCACCCTTTCTGCCGTGGGCATAAGACTTTGTGCCTGAAGCTGAACGAACATAAAGGGAGTTACAATGGATACTTTGGAGGCAATTCTAGAATTAATTTTAATTGAATAGAGAAGTTAATTCTTGGAGATAATCTCCATGAAGTATGTTTTCAAAGGAGATTGAGGCTTTTTTTGTTTGTTTTATTTGCGTTTTTCCATGAACATGCTTTCGTTTTAATTGTGTGAAAGATTATCCTGGACCTAGTGCAGTTCATTCTACCTTCACTATGGAGATTTCTAGAGCAAAGAGGTATCACGTCCCAAAGTGGACTGCAAAGGGAGAGAGGGAGTGAAGAGGACAGGGCGGGAGAAAGAGAGAAGCGAGAATGCCACGGATAATGAGCTCAGTTTTCAGATCTGTCCTGAACCGCTGCGTTGTCTTCCCAGAAGTCGGAGCTAGCCGTGGTTGAGGCTGAAAGGAGACCCTCATTAACTGCAGGCAGTGCCACCGTAGGCTCTGTTCGAGGCCTCCTGGTTCTGGTGGGCAGAGCAGCGGCTATGCCACTGGTGATGAAACCCAGAAACCGACGTGGGTCGGCCTCCGCCCTCCTGGGCACAGTCATGTTCCTTAAATGCAAATGGAACCCGGGTCCCCTGGATTCCACCCTCCACAGCTCTGAGGCTGCAACAGAAAGTGAAACCCGCCCCATGGGGACTGTCCCCTCAGCACTTCACTGCAGAGCCTGGAAGGGAGTAGGTGCATTCTCAGCCCACCCTTACCAGGAGGCCCCCCCACCCACAAGCCTAAGTGTAGCCAAGTCCATACCCAACCTTGGGGGAGCATCTGCTCACTCACCTGCCCCCAGTGCAGGCCCAGGCCCTGGCCCATCACGGACCCCAGACAGACGCAAGCCATGTGATGGGCAGTGAGCGCTGGTGTGGCGAAGGCTCTGAGTGTCCTGCAGTGACGTGATGTGTTCATCTTGTTTAGCTCAGTGCTTTTCATGCTCATGGGACCCTGGGCCACTTTTCTTGTGGAACGCCCGTCGTCTCCTTGAGCAGAGTTCCGCAGGATGCCTGGGAACTATGCTGCAGGGGCTCTCACAGCCACACCCAGCCCCCCGGAGGACAGAGATCTCCGATTCAGCTTCCGGTACACAAGGCCTCGCACAGGTTCTAGGAAAGAGTATTTGTGAAATGAATTAGTGAGTGAATTAATGAAACATGCCATCTGTAGCCCAGGCTGAACTGGAATATAGCTGTGCGCCCAACACTTTTTTTTCAGGGCAGTTAAGCTGTGGCCAAGTGCTTGGTTAAGACCAAATCGTCCCCCACCCAACATTTACACCATTTACAAGCTGGTAGGTCTTGAACCAGACCAGCCTAACATATGTGTTTCATTTGGCCGGCACAGGGGTTTACTTTTTTAATGCCTTAGGTAGGGTCTGAACTCTGCAGTGCAGCCCAGCTCCTCCTCCTGCTGCCCAGCCCAGCCCCTTCCCCATCCGCACCACCTGCCTAGCTCCTGAAGGCTTTGAGTTTGCCATCCCAGGCTTAAATTTCCCTAGGAAGTTGCTTTTTCAATGTGACTATGAACATCATGTGTTTATTTTGAAATGGGTTTGCTTGGATGAAAAATCATGAAGCTCTTTAAACCTTAGACCATTTGCAGTGAATTACCTATAAGGCCCGATGTGGCACAGACCCCAGTGCACTTAAGGTGACGTCCTGAGCCAAACCGATGAGATCAGGGCTTTGAGATCTGCTGCTCTCCAGTTTGCAAAGTTATCTGACATCCATCATCTTATTAGACCCCAACGACCAAGCTATGGCATGAACAAGACAGGAATCACTACTTGCAGGTCATAAATGAGGAAAGGGGGACTGAGAGAGGCCATGTGATGACCCAGGGTCACACAGCTCAGCGCCAAGTAGGGACTTTCCATGCCAAATCAAGCTGCCTGCAGGCAAGGACGTGGTTTAAAGAGGCCTTTCAACGTCATCCTGCTTTAGGGGAGGGGGTTGGACTGGTGAGTGACAGGGCTCACCTTTCAGGAAGTACCTTTCCTGCAGATCCAAGCTCTGCCTCCAAAGCAGAAGCTGAGAGCCTCCTCAGGCTCTTCTCAGTTCTAGGACCCCACACTGTGGCTCTGTGTGGACATGCAGCGAGAGGGCCCAGAGGTGCCCAGCCTCCACCCTCGTTTTCAGCTCCGGCTCTGTAGCTGTCACAGAGGAGCATAGATGCCCCAGCCACCGGAGCCGAGACACCCCTCGCTGGATTTTCTGTGGAGCAGCCAATGTGGAGTGAGAGACGGGCACAGACTGCAGCTTCTGGGAGGGAAGATGGGGGGGCGCAGACCATATGGAGCGAGAGTGACAGAATTTGGCAGTGTGGACTCTGCAGATGGGCCTGCTTATGTCCAGACACAATCTGTGGCCAAAGACTGAATCATCTCTCTAGCAATTTCTTGTTTCCAAACACGTCTTTTGAAGAATGTGGGGATGCTCTGCACACATATCTGAACCCTGTGCTGGGAAAGGATGTACAGACTTCTGAACAGTTGCTTTTGCAGGGGTGTCGGGGGTGCAGAGTGTCTCCTTGAATGGAGTGGAAGTCCCTGGATAGAGAGAAGGGAGCCTGGTGGTTTGGGTAGCATTTAGGGAGTTTACATCTACTATTTTACGTGTTTTCTTGTGTGACCCTCCCAACAACGCTTTAATGGGGTTCATATTACCAGACTCATTTTCGTTTTACCAGAGGAAAGACTAAGATTTTAGCAGCAGGTGCTGTGTCAAGGTCAATCAGCTGGTGAGGGCAGAGTTGTGAGTGAGAAACAGCAAATGGGGCATACATGCATGTCCAAGGACCTCTGCCCCACCCCCACCACCAAGAGCCAAGATTCTTGCATCATCTCCTGGGTGGTCCTGCACCTCAGCTCCTGTGTGGCCTTCCAATAAGTCACTGGGTCCCCACTTGGGCTCTCCAGAGTCTGTCTTCAGGATAAAGTCTGGGTTGGTCTGCCTGGTATGTGGCACCCTGCAAGGCCCGGCTCCAGCCTGCCTCTCCAGCCTCACATCCATCCCTCCCCGACAGGGCTCCCTGGCATGGGTCCAGCCCAGCAACTAGCCATTCCCTGAGCTGTTAGTGCTGCAGCCCCCAATCTCAGCTTTGGTGCTTTCTATGCACATCGCTGTGTTGCTTTTCTGTTTTATGTTACCTTTACTTGTGCCCGTGTCTTTTCTCTCCTCATTTGAATGTCTGGTCTTCTAGGACTGCAGACTCCTCTCGTTGCCTCTCATCCTTGTACTATACAGAGCATCGTTTGTACAAGTGCACCCACCTTGTGGTTCGCAGAGCGCTGCCTGCCTGCAGGGTGATGTAAGGGTGTGGGAATTTGCTCCATTCCAGACCAGAGAAGGGAAGGGCCCTGCACACTGTCTCACACATAGTTGACAAAGCCCATGTTTCCAGCGCTCTTTCCACTGCACCCCAGTTTAGGGAAGGTGACTTTAATTAATTACCTGCAGGACCTTGGAGAGCTCACAGATGGGTGCTTTGGATTCTGACAGTCCAAACCCTTTAAAATCTGGAGCAAGTTCCCCATAGCCAAGCTGCCCAGGGAAACTGAGACTGCCCTCTTTAAAGGCACTTGGCACTTGCCAACCAGTGTCCCTCAGCTTATTCACCTCTACAGTCACCTTGCAGGCCCACAGCTCATCCAGTCTCAGGACATGGCTCCATCTCCAGCCAAACCCTTGCTGCCACTCCCTCTGCCTCCACATACCCAAGGCCCTGCCTGTTTATAATGACAATGAACAATTAGGATGAAATTCAAACTTCTTATCAAGGCTTCCAAGCTACTCTCACCCTTATTCCCTGAACTCCAAGCAGACGGGCCTCCTTTCTATCACCTGAGCACCCTCTGTACCTACTTGACTCAAGGCCTTTGCACGAGGCATTTCCTCTTCCCGTGACTTTCTTTTTTCACTCTGTCCCTGGCTGATTCCTGCTTTAGATCTTATTCCTTTGCAGAGAAGCCTTCTCTGACCCCTCTCACTTTGTCCTCGTTAGGTTTCCCATATCACTGTCTCTCTCTCAGAGCCTAATGCAGTCCCTCAGTAGCATCTATGTCATCATCCCTGCCATTGTGCGGGACAGTATACACTCAGGCTCCGACACTGCAGGAAGGCTATCTTTCGGACCAAAATTTTCAGGATTAAAATGTGCTAAATTCTGCAATTTTGTCCTCTCTCTTCAAGGAATAGGAATGAATCTAGCCTGAGCACCTCAGCTCCTGCAGAATGATTTTTTCCCCCTGTGTGCCTTGAAGTCAGGCAGATCCACTTCCTGTTCTCTATTCCTCCACCATGTTGCTGTGTGGCCATGAATAAGTAAGTCACTGTGTCTCTCTGGGCCAATAACATGCAGAGGGTGATTCCCAGGGCAGATCACTCTGCCTCTGCTCTCTGCCCTCGGTTCCCCCAGAGAGGCACGCTCTGCAGTCAGATGAGATCAGGGTGGTGGTCCAGGGTCCTTAGGGACATCTCTGAAGAAGGCTGAGCCAGTGCTCACAGTGCCCGTCTCACTCATAACATCCAGATTCACACCAGTGGTAATAATAACATGAGTCAGAACCATGATTTTTTTGACTGCTTACTTAGTATGTGCCAGGCATAGGCTGGGTGTTTTACCTGCATTTGCCTCTAGTCCTCCCACCCTATTTTACAGACGAGGAAACAGAGGACAGAAGGGTTAACTGACTTACACAAGGTCACCTGACCTGTAAGTTGAGAGGCTGAAAGGAGAGCATGTTCTCCCTAACACCTCGCTGAGATCATCATAGTCACAAAAATGTGTCCCACATACACAGCATTTTACAGTCTATAGAGCCCTTTGTCATCTGCCATTGTCTCTGATCCTCACAACCCCTGTGCTGAGTGTTACTATCCCATTTAGTCAAATAAAGAGATTTAGAGCAAGGAATTGGCTGGCTCAAATCAGTAGATATATGAGCTATTTATTGCTGTGTAACAAATCACCCCAAAACTTCGCAGCTTAAAACAATACACATGTACTATCTCACAGTTTCTGTGGGTCAGGGATCCTGGCAGGACTCCACTGTATCTTCTGCCTCATGGTCTCTCACGAGGCCGAAATCCTCGTGTTGGCCCCGGGGCTGTGGTCTCATCTGACAGCTCAACTGGGGAAGGCTCTGCGTCCACGCTGATTCATGTGACTGCTGGCAGGAGTCAATTCTTGTGTTTTGTTGGACTGAGGGCCTACTTTCCTCGCTGGCTGTGGATCTTAGACAACCCTCAGTTCCTGGTCATGGGGGCCTCTCCAATGTGGCAGTTGCTTTGTGAAAGGGTGCAAGTCAAGAAGACAATAGAGTCTGCAAGCAAAAAGGAAGTCTTGTAACCTAATCATGGAAGTGCCACCCCACACATTTGCTGCATTCTATCATAAGTCACTAGATCCACTCCAGACTCCTACCCCTGGGTAGGTAATTACACAAAGGCATGATTACTAGCAGGTGGGGAATTGGAGGCGAGCTTTAAACGTCTGCTTAACACAACAGGGGTCTGGGCTGGAGCCGGGGGTGTGCAGCTCTGAGTTTGGCCTTCCTCCTGGACCTGAGAATGTGCTGGCTTGTGGACGGAGGGGGCAGGTGGCGATCTCCCCTCGTCTGTGCCCCACTCTAGGACAGCTCTCAGGACCACGCAGAGCCCGGGCCACACTTCTGCATCCCAGGAAAAGCGCTGGCCTCACTTTAATTACACTGTTGCCCCCAGGGAAGCCTGTACTCTTCTCCAGATAGTTCTGCTCCCCCTTTCCTGCCATTCCTGCCTTTAAATCAAAGCTGCTCTCTGTTCGAGGGCTCCCGGCCCCAGGCAGGAGGAGAATTTACGAGTGGGTGATCCGGAAATGTAATATAAAGGAGCCAGGACCCAGACAATAATGTAAGCTGGGAGGTTCTGGGGAGGCAGGCGGCCAGGGCCCAGTGACCTCTCAGGCCCAGCCACCATCACAGCCTCTGCCTTTATGAAACTCTTCCATCATCCATTCCTTCACCTACCCCCACTGGCCCTTCTCGCAGCCTGCACCACAGTCTCTCACCCACAGCCAGGATCTGGGCCACAGGTGTATGCCTGAACCTGCCTTTCTAGAGCCGCTTCCCCGTCCTCCCGTCTCCTGTCTCCCTTCACAATTCCTCTTAGGCTCTGATCTACGTGAACAGACCCTATCTCCCTGCCTTTGCTCAGGCTATTTCCCTCTCCAGGAACTGCCTATTCTCCCATGTCCCAGGAATGAAACCTCCTTGAGGACTCCTTCCCTGACCTGTCACTCTCGGTGCCTCTCTCCTGGCACCGAGCACGGTGAGCCTTCATGTTGGAGTTCACTACGTCCATGCCATCTTCCCTCCATTAGACTGGGACTTCCTTAAAGGTAAGGGCTGGGGCTGGGATCCACCATGGTTCTCCCTCCACCTTGACCACAGGAGGTGCTCAGCCAACAGTGCAATGACGGGAAAAGTCAGAGTCAGAATCACCTCTGGGTGGAAAGAAAATTAGTGTTCTCCCTCCAGCCCTTCCACGTGTGGCCCATGGCTGGCCACCCCCTGGCTCCTCTCTCTTCCCAGAGATGCCTCTCCTGCGTCAGGCCTGCTTGGGAACAGCACCCTGGCCCTGTCCCAGACCACATGTCCCACCCAAGCACCTGCTCTGTGCCTCCCTCACACATCTGGGAGATGGTGGGTGGGGCAGAAGGCCATAGAGTCCTGCCCAGAGCAAAGCTACTTCCCAGACCACATGTGTGGGGCCACATGTCCAGACAGGACACAGACGTTTGTGCTCAGAAGATGCCAACCCACTCTACCCAGCTCTCGACCTGACTCAGTTTCCCTGAAGTCACCCCTGATCCCTTCTTCTTCCTCAGCCCTCATCCAATCAGCCCGTGTTCCCTCAGTCCTACCTTCTGTTGAAAGCAGTATTTGCATGTCCCCTGCTTTCTCCACCCCCATAGCCATTGCCCGTCCAGGTCACCAAGGGTCCTCTCCTGGTTGCTCTCCCTGTCCCCACCTCACCCTACTCATTTCTTCTCCACTCAAGTGACCTACCAAGTCACTCCCTTGCTCAAAAACTTTCACTGGCTCCTCATTGCCCGAGAAACACGTTCCACAACCTGGCCAGCCCTGGGGGCATCTCTGGCCTCTTCTCCCACTTCTCCTTCATCTCCACCCACACTCTTGAGGGCCACTCACATTGGACCACCTCCTGCTCCCAGACCCCTGGCACTCTCCCACCTCTACTCAGATGTTCTTCCTCCCCATTTCTGCTCATCTAACCCTGCCATCTTCCCAGGACAGCCCAGGCACTGTCCTTGGTGCTCACAAAGGTTTTTACATTAAAGGCATCCCTCGCCGTCTGTTACCCCTCATCCCCAGTCGAGCTCCCTGGGGCAAGGACCAGCCTCATTTCCCTCTCTTCCACCCCCTGCACCCTGCTGCTGCCTCTTCCGTGGAAACAAAGACAAGGGGGGAGGGGAGTGGTCCTGCAATCTCTTAGAGGCGCCAGACGGCTCAGTCCCTGAGAAGAAAGCAGAAGGCCCAGAAGGCCGCACTCCCGGAGGGGCTCTCACCACAAGGCCCAGTGCTGGGCTGCAGCCAGCGAGTGTTTGCAAGAGCCCAGGGGTGTGTGGACAGGGAGGAGAGCCTGGCAGCTGCGGGAGATGGTTTAGGATCCATCCGCTCTTGCTCCAGGTTCCTGATGCCTTTGTTCAGATTCCCCGGGGTGCTCCCCAGCAGGCAAGGGGGTGGAGGTGGGGACAACTCAGAGAAGGGGTATCGGCCTTCTTCTTCGCCTCACCTCAGGAGGAGCCCACTCCCCTCCCCACATTACCCTCACCTCTCCTGGCCTGGCCAGCTTTCCTAGGGCTTACCTCACCGAGGGTGCCGCCTGCCAGCTGGGGTTCCCAGTCAGGGCACAGGCTGGGTTACAGGTTCGGTCCCAGTCGGGGCACCTATGAGAAGCAACCGATCAACGTTTCTCACATCGATGTTTCTTTCCCTCTCTTTCTCCCTCCCTTCCCCTCTTTCTAAAAATACATAAATAAAATCCTAAAACAAAACAAAAAGTCCATCCCTCCTCCTGGGTGCCCCAGCCTCTGTGCTTGTCAGAGCCGGTCCGTCCGATCCATTCTCTCCCATCCTCGGCCTCTGACTCTGAAGTGCTGAACACATGCCCCATGAAGCCGAAGCCTGACACACAGCCTGGGTTCCAATCCCAGCTCTGCCCCTCGCACCAGGCACCCTTCCCCATGAAGAGCTTCAGCTTCACGCGTACAATGGAGGGAGCACTAGCTGCTTCCGAGAGGCTGAGGTGCTGGCTTAGAAGTGCTCAGAGCAGGCCAGCCACTCGGAATGTGCCTCTTGTAGGGTGGCCATTGTCCGGAGTGCCCTGTCCTGCTTGTTCAGTGTCACAGACCATGGTGTCTGCCCCACAGGTCTTGGTGATGACCCGCCTTTCTAATCAGTCCTCAGTCCCTTCCCCTGAGTCTTCCTTCTCTACCCACCCTCTACCTGCTTCCGTCTCTCTCTGAGCAAGTGCAGTCACCCCTTGGCTTCTGCAGCCGCGGGGATACCATCAGCTCCCAAGCCTGCATGTCCAGCCCAATCTCTCTCCTGAGCCTCTTGGCCCTCCTTCGGGCACTTCAAACTCAACATTCCCAAGCGGCACCTTGTCGTCCCTGCCATGCCTCCTCCTTATCTGGGAAATAGCCCCTCCATCCACTCAGCCCACAAATCCTGATGTGGCCCTTCCCTTCAGACAGCCCAGGTTCAGTGACAGCTCTATCACTTTCCAGTTGGCTGACTCGGGGCCTCAGTTTCTGCATCTACAAAATGGGATGATAATAGCCTCAAGATTGTAAGCGGATGAAATTACCATGCACCCAGGATGGCAGCACAGAGTGTGGTATGTCCTAAACGCTGTTGTTATCTAGTGTAGTTATTAAGGTTATTAAGGGTCCCCTCTTCTTAACCTAATAGTCACTGTCGCCCTGGGCTGGCTTGGGAGAAAGGCAGGATGATGCTCACAGAGAAGTGGCAGAAGACAGAGAAGGATGGAACTGAATAGGGTGCAGGAGGGGTTTGTGGAACAGGGGACTCCTGGCAGAGGACTGCCCGAGGGTCACAAGGGACAGGGCTCCTGGGGAAAAAGGGCTGACATTAGACAGGACATGTCAAGAGGGCCCAGGTTAGTGCCTAGATGACTGTCTTTTAGGACCCTTTCCAGCTGAAAGTGCTTTCCTTCTGGGGGGTTCTCTGGGTCTGACGCCACCCCCTTCCTAGCACATTAAAGTCAGAGAGACACCTTGCTGAGCTTGAGACCAGAACCTCCATAGAGCTGCACAACTACGTGTTCACCAATAGGCCGCTTCGGCAGGCGGTGAGCAGCTGCTCAGAGAAGGTATACAGGTGGAGACTGGTGGGCACTTCACAGACGGGCATCTGATATGGTGTAAGGAGGCTGGGATGGTCTTTAAGCTTCCTTCTTACCCCTTGCCCCTAGAACCGATCATCCAAATATCCCTCATTGGATGTTGAAATAAAGCTAGTAATACTATATATCTCTGGCCAGTGTGGCTCAGTGAATTGAGTGCCAGCCTGCAAACCGAAAGGTCGCCAGTTCAGTTCCCAGTCAGGGCACGTGCCTGGGTTGTGGGCCAGGTCCCCAGCTGGGGGTGCGCAGAAGCAGCTGACCCATGTGTCTCTCGCACTTGGGTGTTTTTCTCGCTCTCTTTACCCCTCCCTTCCCCTCGCTCTAAAAACAAATAAATCAAATATTTTTTAAAAAGAGAAACTATACAGACATTACAGAGTGCCAGGCCTGCATCCTTACCCTGGCATCCTACTCAGCAGTAAAAGGGAATGAACTTTTTAAAAATGTATTGATTTCAGAGAGAGAAGGGAAGGGGGGAAGACAGAGAGAAACATCGGTTTGTTGTCCCACTCAGATATACCTTTGTTGGTTGCTTTTTGTGTGTGTGCCCTGACTGGGAATCAAACACGCACCCTTGGTGTGTCGGGACGATGCTCTCACCGGCTGAGGTACTCAGCCCAGGGCAGGGGAATGAACCGTTTCTTACTGATACATGCAACAACTCAGATGTGCCTCCGAGGAAGTAGGCTGAGCAGAGGAGGTTGGGGGTGGGGGAACCAATTCCAAAAGGTTACACACTATATGATTCCATATATATAAAGTTTTTAAGTGACAGAATTCTAGAAATGGAGGGCGGACTCGTGGTTGCTGGTGGGTGGGCGTGCTGACACAGAGTGGGTGTAGCTACAAAAGGACACACTTGTTTCCCGCTGCTGCTGTAATAAGTCATCAGATGTAAAACCACACAAATTTAATCTCTCACAGTTCTGGAGATCAGAAGTCCAAAATCAGCTTCACCGAGCTGGTCAGGACGTCGGTGGGGCTGCGCTCCTTTAGGAGGCTCTGGGAAGAATCTGCTCCCTGGCCTCTTCCAGCATCTGGAGGCTGCTGCGGGCTCTGTGCGACGCATGGCCCGACCCTGCGTCATGTCAGCCTCTCGCATCCATCATCACATCTTCTACTTCTTCCCTTGGCTGTCTTGCTTCTCTCCTACAAGAACTCTAGTGCCCACATTCAGGGCCCACCTGGATAATCCAGGATAATCTTCCCATCTCAAGATCCTTAATCATATTTGCAAAGTCCCTTTTGCCAGAGAAGGCAATGTTCACAGGGTCCAGGGATTAGACTGTGGGCCTCTTTGAGGGAGAGGGACAGTGGTGTGATTTACCTACCGCAAAGGGACCCTTGTGGTGTTTGACACAGGGAAGAAACGTATGGAACTTAACACACAGAATTGGGTACAAGTATGAACTGGCGACGTCTGAGTAAGACACGTAGGTTGTATCGATGCCAATATCCCAGTGGAGATAGTATATTGAATGTTTATTATAGTTTTGCAAACTGGGCAAAGTGCAAGAGCTCTCTCCGCATTATTTGTAGGAGTATTTCTTACAATTGTATATGAATCTGCAATTATTTTAATAAAAATTTTATATGATAAAAGAGCACTGGACTGCGGGTATGGCAGAAGCTGATTTGGCTGTTTTCTCAGTGCCGCTTCCCCAGCATCTCCCTGCCCTGCCCACAGGGCGGGCTCTCAGCAGCCACGTGTCAGGAGGTGAGCGCACCTGCTTGGCTACAGGTGACTGGGCTAGGAGTGGGCATCTGGCCCAAGCTGAGCTCTTAGGGTCAGTCCTGAGTTTGGGGGGATAATTTAGAATTGGGACACCAGAGAGAGTCCTTCTGGGCAGCTGGACTTGTCACGTACACGCAGTGCACCTCAGGTGTCATGTTCCACCATGCAGACCCAGGAGCCAGGAAGCACATTTGTAGGTGGAGGAGATCAGAGCCTCTACAGAAGGTAGACAAGAGCTATGGAAAGGGCACCCTGGGTTCCCGTGAGCTTCCCACTTCCCGTTTCTAGTCCTTCGGGTGTGTGGCCTGATGTAGCCCTTTCATGAGATGCCTTGTGTATATAAAATCCCTTTGTGGGCTGGAGAGAAGTATTTGAAGTCATGAAAGGCAAGGACCTACATCCAAGATGACTCTATCCAGCAAAGCTATCGTGTAGAATGGAAGGGCAGATAAAGTGCTTCCCAGACAAGGTCAAGTTCAAGGAGTTCATCATCACCAAGCTCTTATTATATGAAATGTTAAAGGGATTCATCTAAGAAAAAGAAGAAGATAAAAAATATGAACAGTAAAATGACAACAAACTCAGAACTATCAATAAATGAACCTACAAAAACAAAAACAAAAGTAAACTAAGCAAACAAGTAGAACAGGAACAGAGTCACAGAAATGGAGATCACATGGAGGGTTATCAGCAGGGAGGAGGAGAGGGAAGATTGGGAGAAAGATACAGGGAATAAGAAGCATAAATGGTAGGTAGAAGATAGACAGGAGGAGGTTAAGAATAGTATAGGAAATGTAGAAGCCAAAGAATTTACATGTACAACCCATGGATGTGAACTAAGATGGGGGAATGCTGGTGGGAGGGGGTGTACAGGGCAGAGCGGAATGAAGGGGAGAAAAAATGGGACAACTGTAATAGCATAATCAATATAATATATATAAAAAATAAATTTAAAAAAGTAAGAAGAAAAAATCCCACTGCTTCCTACCCCCTATCCACTAGCTAGCCAAAGAGGATTTCTCTTATTTCCAGTTAGGAAGCCTGAACTACTAGAAATGGAGAGTGCCAGGACTCAGAGACCCATGGCCTGCCTGTCCCTTCCCGGGTGCCACAGGGAGGTCCATGTACCATGCCTCCAGGGTGCAGTGCAGAAGATACAAAGGGTCTTTTTTTTTTTTTATCTTGGATTTTAATCCCCACCCCCTCTCTTACCCTCTCTGGGCAGCACTTGTCCGTCTGGACGCTGAAGGACAGGGCCTGCCGCGAGAGCGCTGTCAGTGCACAGGGGACCCCTGATGAGTGCTTGTAGGGCTGGATAGAAGCCATCCCAAGAGTCCTGTCTTGTGATGGAAGACAGTTGGGGGCGTGTGCAGGCCGAGCACTGTCACACCTCAGAGAAAAGGAGAGCGAGAAGAGCCTAAGTCAGCTCCCCCAGGAAACTGGTGAACAGTTTGCAAGATGGAATTCAACAAGCAATGCCAACAAGATTGTAATGACCGTATTTATGGGAGAACGTGGATGCCCGAGCCCGGGTTTTCATTACCGTCCGGACAAATGCAATCCTGCAGCCAGCCTCCCGCTCCAGGCGGCAGCTGTTGGCTGGTGCATGGTAATTTGATGTAAATTGCCCCCAAATATGGTAATTCCCTCCTCTGCCAGGGGAGTTTGAAGTCACAAACCTGGAGAGGTTGGCAGCAGATGTTTTTTTTCTTTTTACTTCTCCACAGGCTGCTGGTATTGTGGAAAAGGGCCAGGCAACCCACAGACAAGGCCCCTCCCGCACGCCTGCTGTGTGAGCTGCAAGGAGCTGCTTCACCTCTCTGAGCCTCCGTTCCTCATTGGTACAATAGGCATGATTTCTGCCACGGCGGCTTTGAGGACTGGAGAAGATACATTCAAAGTGCCTAGCATGAAGCTTTTATTATTTTTTGGACCTCAGAGGTGCCAGTGTGGGGGTTGAGCAGTCAGTGCCCAAGGTTGTCCCCTGGTCCCCAATAGTGAGTTTCCTCAGGCAGGAAACAAGAACTGCGTGATTAAAGTTAAAGTAAAAGAGCTGCGGGAAATGTCTGACCGAGGACAGACTCTGGGTGAATGTCGTTACAACCCAAGAGCTCACTGGAATTTGCAAGAAAAAACATCAATATCCCAATATGGAAATGAGCAGAGGGTATAGACAGAACATTGCCACCAGAGAAAGACAAATATCAATCAGACCTGAGGGAAGATGTCTCTTCCTCCTATTTCTTCTTTAAATCATTAGGGAAAGACCTCAAATTAAAACAACCTCAAGATGGCTTTGGTCCCATAAAATAGGAAAAAATGTAAAAAAAGAGGTGACGTTTCCGGTGCGAGGGAACCCTCAGCTGCCACCGTGGCATCCTGCACTGGAGTGACGTCCTAGAAGGCCACCTACCAATGTGTGGCAAAAGTCAAAGCAAGACACACGATCCAGGAGTCTCATTAATGTGCATTTCTCCTGAGGAAATTCTTCAATAGGAGTAAGACGGCAAACGAACAAAGATGCTGTGGAAACTGTTGAAAAGCAGGGTAGGCGGCGAAGCTTCCACGTGAAACGCTCTGAAGTGCTTAAAAGGGGAGCTGCGTGTTGGAGCACGGGCACACCATGTGGAATAATGTTTGTGGTATATTTTTAATTTAAGGACAGGGAACAAAAGGCTGTTTACAGCTTGATTGAAACTATATGCACATGTGCTGTGCTGGGCGAGGCCTGCCCCCTTGCAAAGGAGGCTTTGAGAGCAGGGTGTTGGCCCCGAGGGAGGCTGCCCTTCGGCAGGTTTCTGTCTCTCGGTCACAAAAGGTCATCTCAGAGCAGCAGCGGCAGCAGGGCTTTGCCAGGCCTGGGGCAGAAGGGGATGCTCTTTGGGGGGCCAGCTCAGCTCCAGGAAGAATCTTCTTGTGATCAGGGCCTTCTAACAGTGCCATGGGCTGGCTCTTGAGGTAGTGAGCTCCCAGGGGCTGGAGGTGTGCAGGCAGATGCTGGAGTAGAGTCAAGCCCGGTTAGGTAGCTGGGTTAGATGCTACCTAGGGCGGTTAAATGGCACTAATCACATGCCTACTCATACCAGGGCATCTGGCCAACTATCCCCCAGAGAGAAAAAGGGTACACCCTTTTTTTCACAGAACGAGGGAAAAGGGAGGGGGTAGGAAAGAGGAAGGGAAGGAAGGAAAGGAGGGAGGGAGGGAAGGAGGGGGGGAAGGAAGGAAGGGAGGGAGGGAGGGAGGGAGGGGAGACAAGGCCTAAAACACATGCTAAGCAGGGCTCTAATCCCTTCGTAAACACTGACAGAAACTTGTCTTCCTAATTGAAAAGCCCATGCCGGCTGCTTAATCCAGTCCATGTTAATGAGACCAAAACACATTAGAGCAGATATTGACTCCAGTTGTCGTAGTGCCGGAGCTGAGGACAGACACCAGGGGGTGCATATCGACAAAAGTGAGGCCGGGGTCAGTCTTGGCCTCCGAGGACATCGTTGTGCTCGTCCCTCGCCCAGACTGTCCCACGGAGAAGCTCTGTCACAAAGGGCTGCATGACTTCCGTGAGGGACAGCACACCTCCATTAATGCCCTGGGTGGTCGACCCCTTAAGTGGAAGAGAGTGGCTTTGAAAGTAAAGGCTTATCATGTCAGGGCTAAAAAAGTACTACTACTTTCCCTTCCACCTTCTAGATTCTTGCAGCTGGTTGAATAAGCAAATTCAGAGGGACAGGAGAAAATCAAAATGTAATGCATGCGCATGAGGAATTCACATAAGAAAATTCCCAAGAAAGTGAGGCAAAATTGGGAGTACGCGTCATTTTGGACAAAGGAGAAATGTGGGAATCACATCTCAGATTTCGAAAGTGAGAATGAAGATTTACAAGTAGCTGAGGAAGAGTAGAACTCACAGGGCAGGTAAATTGTTGCTGGGGCCCCCCAGAAAGGAGACATGGGGAGGGGGAGGGGAGTCTAGCAAACAGGCTCCTGTTCAGAGTCTTCCAGACTAATGCTAAGGGGATTGGGTTCAGTTTCCCTTCCTAAAGCAGGTTTTTTTCCCTCAGAATTTCTTAGGCAGGAAAGGGGGGAGGGGCAATGGTTTTTTGGAGTCTTTTGTTTCTTAATAATCAACTTACAATCAATATCCCAAAAGGCACAGTCTGCAGAGTGTCAAATCTTTGGTTCCCTTCAATAAAAACATTCACTCAAACATGTACAGCAAAGTACAAATCTGTTCATGCCCCCGTCCCCTTTGTTTCCTGTTTAATGACTTCATAGAAATCAAAGAAATCGTTACCAAGCTAAAGATGGGCCATTTGGGAGGCTTGTGCTTGGGGTGGGGGGTGCGGGGCGGGGTGGGGGGTGCCAGGGGAAATGAAGCTGTGCTCAAACAGTTCTCTCCTCCTGCTTCTGACACTTAACCCCTTCTAGGAAAGGTTCATGCTCTCATCTCGGGCCTTGCTCTTAGCAAAAAGTCTCTCATCACGTTTTCAGTTAATTCGTGAGGCCCTGACATGCCGTTGCCATGGGCCTAGACCTTGGAGCCGCAGACCTTGTTCTCCTGGCTTTGCCACCCCTCACTGGGGTCCCCGGACCATTGTGCCTCCGTGTCCCTGTGCCAATTTCACCTCCCCAAGCCACCCTGACACAGTTTATCAGAATGTTCTTTCTAATTTTCAGTTCTGATCCTAATTTATAGTCTTGCTCCTGATTTACAGTCCATGTTCCTCACCACCTCCTGGGTGAAAGCTGAAACCACTGGACCATTTCCCTAGCATCGGCTCCCATCATCACGGCTCCTGTCACATGCCTTATGCTCCAGGCGTAGACTTGCGAAGAGAAAGTGACCTAACTCCCAGGGCTGGACTCAAACCACAATGCCTAAGGCCAACGCACTTCACCTTTGGGAGAACACACAGTCATCTGGTTTGAAGGCTTTTTTAAAAATAGAATGCTAGCCTCATTGCATCGCATGACACTTCTCATCTGATGGAGCTTTTCATGGAAGTTTTCTCATTTAACCCTCCCCGCAACTCTGTGAGGTGGATATTATACCTCTTCTACAGGTGAGCAGTTGAGGCTCACGGAGGTGGTTCAGAGGCTGGGGGCAGAGATGACACCCAAAGACAGGAACCAACTTACCTGAGGACATCTTGCAGTCTGGGCCGACAACTCCCAGGATCGCAGGTAATATTTCCCCTACCTTATGAAAGGGGAAACTGAGGCGGAGGGCATGTCAAGAGAACCCCTGCATCACAAAGCTACTGAGGGGTGGGGCTGGAGAAGCCCAAACCCTTCTAGCTCAATGTCCAATTCTCCCTCTCCTGCATTCCAGCGGCCTTTCTGAGGCCGCTGGAAGGAGGCTGGGTGAAGGCTCGCTCCGACTGTGGTAGTCATTCTTTGTCATGTCCCAGGAACAGGGTCTTCTGGGTCATTATTGAGAATGTGATGGGAAGGGGCCACTTAACCAGACAACAGCTGTCGTGTGAATTGAGTGACTCAATTGTCCTTGAGAAATGTGTGTCCCCAGGGAGCGACTGACTCCCAGCCCTTTCTGTCCCCTGATCTGGGGTGACTAATGGAAAAGCCACGTCCAACCCTGCACCTGGCAGCAAAAAGAGGACCCTTAAACCCTGAAGCAATCACCAAATTTCAGCTTTAGTGAAGTCACGGGTTTCCCAAAAGCAGATTGATGTTCACGGACTGCTTGATGTCCTAAGATAACGCAGCAAGAGGGCACCCTCCTTTATTTGCTCATTCGTTCGTTCATTCATTCATTCATTCATTCATCCCACCAACATTTCTCGGGAATGGTGCCGGCGGTTCCCCCAGCCCTTGCCCTCGGGAGCTTCAGTCCAGTGGGGAGATAAACTAGAAAGCGTACAAGTGAGACACTTTCTTAGCCAGCTCCTGCCTTTGCCACAAGAAGGAGCTGGGGCCTGGGGAGCGGGGAGGTGCTCCTCTGCTTTCAAAGAAGAGATTTGCACAGTTTTGCATTGGAGCCAGAGACCTCACGATGGCGTTTTTTCAGGAGGCTGGAGGTTGAAATTCCTGCTTTCCCCAAGGCGAGCTGTAAGAGCAATCCTTTGACAAGAGAGTAAAACATCTGTGTCTACAAGGGAGATGAGGTGGGATCTGGCAGCTGTGCGCCTCTGAGGCTGCCTCGGGAAGGTGTTGGCTCAAAAGATGCAGTCTGAGGTGAAGACCTCCAGAGCAGACAGCCCCGGGCCTGGCCCTGAGCCCTGGGTGAGTGTCTCTCCCTTCTGGCCTCCAATCTCGGGGAGGGGGTCGGGGTGGGGCCAGCTGACGCTGGTGCAGGATCAGGTGTGGACTTGCTGCCTCCTGAGTGGCTGTTGAATGGGTGGATTTCACCTCATCCCTGTTCTGTTCCATCCAATACTCAGCTCCCAGAGAGATCGGAACATTTGGTAACGCTGCTGTTTGCCGTCTCCTGGATCCCTAAAGCTCCTCAAACGCACAGTCAAGGCCCTTCACTAGGGCCCGGCTCACCATTCCTGCCGAGCCCAGATTGAAGTTCTTGCTCTCCAGCACACGTGCCTTCTTTGCTCCAGGAGTTTGCCCATGCTGTTCCCTCTGGCTGGCATGCCTTTCCCCACTGTCTGCTGCCTGTCCTTTAAGACCCCTCCTCCTCCCTGCCTAGGAAGATAAAGTGGGTGCCCCGTCTTGGAGCGTCCTTGGAGGCCTGCACCACTGTGGCAGACTACACTGATGACTGTGTAGGGTCATTCGGGCTTTTAGGACCCTGAGCGTAGAGGATAGCATCTGGTCCTCTGGACATTCCCAGGGCCTGGCACAGTTCCCTGCTGGGGGGTGGGGTGGGGACCGGGGGACCTTGGGTGAACCTCTGAATCCATGCCGGGGACTTGGAACATGAGCACCCTCTTCCTTCCATTTCCAAATGCCTTGCACTGCTCTGAAGCAGGCCCGGCAGACGGCGTGTCTGTTTTCCTGACAGCCAACCTAGATGCTTTCGACCAGTCTTTTCTTCTCTCTGGTGGGGTGATGGGGAGGGAGAAGAAAGAGAGCTCACTGTCTTGAGGGTTTCCCTTTTCCACAAGCGTTCCCGGTGCTTTCAGGTAAAACCAGTAATGAGCAGTGCAGAGAGACCGCATGCACAGGGCTCATCAGCAGCAGGGTTGGAGGTGCGGTCCCAGCAGGAGCACGGGGCACAGGGCACAGCCCACATCAGCGAGAGAGCCTGCCTGGCCCACCCTTCCTCCCTCCCTCCCTTGTCCCTCGCACTTGCTCTCTGGGGCTGTACTCCTTTTGCTCTGCTCTCTGGAAAACCCAGGCTGAGACGGCCTGTTCTCCATTTATCAAAAAGCCCTCCTTAAGTCATTCATCTCGCACTGTCATTCCCCTCAGTCATATAAGCGTAGCGATCAGGAGCACGGCTCAGGGCCCAGGCCCGTGGGTTTGAATCCCAGCCCAGCCCTGGCTGGCTCCATGGCCTCAGGGTTGCTGAGGTGGATACTCTGGAGCAGCTGGCTCAGCACCACGCCACCCTCCTCCTACATGGAGAGGCTGGAGAGCGAAACGTTCTACCCTCTCTCGTCTGCACACTCCCACACACCCAGGCTCCTGGATGAACCAGGCAGAGGCACTCTTGTGAGGTCTGGAAACAGCAGGTGCGCTGGAGATCATCCTCTTGCCTGCCTCCTCTGGCGGCGGCAACACTGGGAACACGTGGTCTCTGCAGCCAGGTCCTCGGGCCCACTCCCCACTTCCCTGGGGATCGGGGCAGCCCCA
Organism: Macrotus californicus; assembly: GCA_007922815.1. Classification (NCBI taxonomy): domain Eukaryota; kingdom Metazoa; phylum Chordata; class Mammalia; order Chiroptera; family Phyllostomidae; genus Macrotus; species Macrotus californicus. The sequence goes on from VMDR010001108.1 coordinate 24,016, forward strand.
GAGCAGGAAGGGCTGAGTGCTTCCCCTGTGCGTCCCTGGTCAGAGCAAAGTGAACAAGGAGGCATCCAGGGGAAGGATCAGGCCGCACACTGTCTGTGAAGGAAAGAGGGCGCAGGTGGGGGTTTCGCGGAACCCCCGCTGTGACTGGGCGACTATAAACACGCACAGCCTCTCTGTTGTGGGTGCGATGCTCCTCCTTCCACGGGGGCTGTGCTGGAGTTGAATCTCAACTCTACAGCTCTGTCACTGGGTGAGCTTGGGTGAGACATTGTACTCTCAGAGCCTCAGTCTCCCCATCTGTGAAACAGGACAGATAAGTCCATCCATTTATGCCTGAGGTGTGTTTTGTAGATTGGGAAGTGAAGTAAACCCAGAAAAGGGCCCGAGTACCCGTGGAATCTGAGTTCTGACCCTCTGGGCAGCCCACAGAATTTTACTCAGAGTAGCTGAAGGCAGTCCCACTGCAGAGATGCTGGCTGAACTCCTCCCACAGCCCCGAGGGCCACAGGCTGGTGGGGGCAAGGTCTCCATGCGGCTGCACTCAGGGGCTTTGGGCACCCCAGACTGTTGAGGGGGTCCAGGCCCGGGGCTCCAGCAGCAGGTCAAGGAGGCTGGGCAGAGGAGCCCATTCCCAGACTTCGGTGGTCATCTGTGACACAGAGAAACAAAAGGAGGGACAGAGGGATGCAGAACCTCTGGGACCTAGGTCTAGCTCTGCCACAGGTTCACTGTGTGCTGTTGGGCAGGTCTCTTCCCCTCTCTGGGCCTCAGTTTCTCACTTGTTAAACGAGAACTAGGGGGTCTCCAAGTCCCCCTCCGGCCCTGAGATTCTGTGGGTCAGCAAGTAATCGCTCCTGATCAGCATTCTGCTCCTGCACAAACCCGCAATGTGAAGAAGCCAAAGCAGATTGTTCCACATTCATTTGGAAACGAATTCCCTGAATGAGTCTCTTCTTCCCCAGATGCTCGCTTGCTGGTCCAGATCTGCACACCAGAGCCCCAAGTTCCAGGTATCTCAGCCTTTGATAAAATTTCTCATCGGGCTACAGAAACCTTTCCTCAGACCACCGCCAGATGGGACCACGTGCAACATGGGGCTGAAAATAAAGCAGCAGAAAGGCTTTGGTTTTATCTGAAGAAGAGGTCAACCCCTCAGCCCTGGTAGGCAGAGATGACATTGGAATGCCAGGCCTTGACCACAAGGTGGGTCCAAGGGAGGGGCAGGCTGTGTCTAAGTGAAACTGATCCTCCTCACAACCGCCTCAGGACTTTGGGGCCATTTCCCTCCTTTTAAAGGTAAGGAAAGCACAGCTCAGAGAAGTGAAGCCACCTGCCCAAGGTCACACAGCCAGTAGCTGAATCAGACTTTAAAATGTAGTCTGTCTGGCTTTGCCTTGTGCTACATGACCTCCTTCCCGCCGAACGCTGATCTGTTTAGAAACGTGTCCCCATTAGTGGAGTGTCCCTTCAAGGACAAGTGCTGGGTAGATTCAGCTTTTATCACAGGGCTCACAGACACAGAAAAGATGCTCAGTAAATGCTTGTGCATTTGAATTGAACTGAATTTCCACTGGAGCCCACCTGACACTTGAAATTGATGGACAGGTGATACCCCGTCAGGGCTGTGGCATGTGTAGTGTCTGCAGGGGCTCCCTCGGAGTTGGGCAGACAGACAACGAGGCTTAGTCCCAGCGGGGGACACAAGGTCAGGCTCTTAGAGAGAATTAATAATATCCAAGGAATTCTTAGGGAACAGTAGGGGGGAATAAAGATTCTTCAAAGAAGGCCTAATGGCAAATTTTCTGGATTTTCCAGCTAATTTGAAGGTACCTCCTTGGAACATTTTCTTGTCAGAAAAGATTTTAAAATACATTCATTCGGGGTGACATGATAATTGGGCCTGGCTGCCTGACGAATGCCTTTTATCTGTTCCTGAGCCATTGTTCCCGGGATGGAGCTGATGGGCTGGAACGGGCACTTTGTTAAACGCGCAAACAGAGCTGCTTGCAATGGGGTCTCAGAAAGATTTGTTGGGGGCTTGCAATGATAAGGTGTCCGAGAAGAGAGGAGCTTCAGAGATTAGAGAAGGCAACTTCCTCACTGTTCACCTGGGAGACTGAGGCCCAGGGAGGAGCAAGGCATGCTGGGATCCCACAGTGTGGAAGTGGCAGAGGCGTGGCTTGGCCCAGAGGCCGAGCCTCTCTCCCCTGCCTACCAGGCGTCCGTGGAAAGAGACACAGCAATGGACAGTGTATGGTCGTGCCAAGCCACTCACACGCCCTCCTGATGCTCCGCCCTTTGCCCGGAGAACACTCACTTGTTTCTTGCTAGGGCTTGGCTGCCAGAGGGGGATGCGTTTCTGACCGTGGCTATACAATGCTGTTATCAAATTAGCTATTTTAAAAGGGCCCCCTTTCCCTTTCTCCTTCTTTGATCTTTTCCTTTATTTGAATGCCTTTGTCTTATCCAAGGCAAGCCGCCAGGCCTGGCCATGTGACAGCCGTCTGCAAAGGCGCTCCTGTATCGCTCTTTAAGAAGGGCTTGTTTGGACTTATTATTTATCTTTACGTAATATTTCGGTTTATCTTGATTTTTTTCTACTGAAATTCCTTTCGTGTTTTTTAAAAAAACTAGTGATACCTGTTTTACAGTACCTCAGAGCCCTCCATATGTTAATAAATTGTTTACAAAACTGTAGCTTGGGTTTTCCACTTTGCCAAGGCAGGCCGCTGTTTTTCTCTTTAAAAACTCAGTGTGTTATCTGATCTGCCTTTCATTAACATTTAATGACTAAAACAGTTCCATCGGGAGTACGAGGTTGACATTTCCGTTGTTTTTATTTAAAAACACCCCAGCATTAATCATCCCTCAAAAGGCTTCCTTTTCTACACAAGCGAGATAGCAAAGGTCCAGGCTAGGTGTGATGTGTGTTGGTGTTTAGGTGTGTGTTCATGTGTATATGTTTTCACGCCTGCGCCTGTGAGCCTGTGCACGGACTCTGCCTGCCTGCCGATGTGTAACTGTGTGTGTGTCTAGGCTGGTGGTGTGTGAGTGTGTGTGTGCACAGATGAATCTGTGTGGGCTGGAGGTGTGTGCATTGTGTGTCTGTGTGTTTTATGGCCATGTGACTGTCTGTTCATGACTGTGTTTTCATGTACATGTGCTGGTGTGTATGTACATGCCTACCTGTGTGTGGGTAGGTGCTGTGTGTGTGATGGGCTGTGGGTTTTGTGTGTCCAGGTGTCTGACTGCAGGCACACGCCTGGGATGTCTTTGTCTGTGTTTTTACTAGAGTGTTTGCAAAAGGCGAAGCTCAGGTTTGTGTTCAGGGCCTCCTATATACATGTACACAGTACCCTCTAGTGGACGTGAGAAGAAAGCACCCCAAACAAAAACCAGAAAAGAAAAAGAAAAAAACCCAGGACTGGAATTGCCTCCAGTTCTAGACTAATGTGTGCCCGTAGAGAGGGTAAAGTTTCCAGGATGGACCCTGAGAGGGCGGAGAGGATCTGGCACCCACTTCACAGGGGACTCTGTGCAGGGTCCAGCCCTCGGTGTGGGGGTCCAGCTTCCCAGCATGGGGAGAAAGGGCTTGTCCTCTGTTATGGAGGCAAAATCACTGAGCGTAGGCAGTGCGGGTGGTCAGTGGGCCAGGAGGGAGGCAGCCTGCACACATCAGACCACAGGAGCCTTACCCAGAGCTCCTGCAATTGCTGGGGCCCTGCCTGTGTACTGGCCTCATCAGGCCCATGTAGGCAGCTCCATGCCCTTTCTGTACCACACCAAGTCCCAGTGGTCTGGAAATGGGATCCTTTTACCTGAGATGCTGTATGAGTCTCCTATTCCTGTTGTAACAAATCACTACAAATTTAGTGACTTAAAACCAGGTCTTTATTATTATGCACAGTTCTGGAGATCAGAAGACTAAAATGGGCTGCTCGGGACTGCACCCTTCCACAGGCTCCAGGGAGAATCTTTTCCTTGCCTTTCTCAGTTTCTGGAGGCCCTGCATGCCCTGGCTCATGGCCCCACCTTGCTGCATCTGCTGCTGTGATCACACTCCTGCCTCTTACTCTGACACCCTCGTTGCCCTCTTTCCTGGATCCTTGTGAATACACAGGGCCCACCGGCATAACCCAGGGTAATCTCTTTATCTAAAAAAAACACCTAACTTAAGCATACCTGCAATGTCCCTTTGGCCGTATAAGGTAACATTCACAGGTTCTGGGTTCTAGGATATGAATGTCTCTGGGGCCTGCTATTTGACCCACCACAGGTGCCGATTCCAGAATCGCTTATCTTCCTGGACAGGTCTGGGTGGGTCGGACTGGACCGATACAGCACAGGCGGGACTCTAGCACACACTGGCCCTTGTGGACTGTGGGCCCTGTGTCTGACAACGTACCAGAGGCTTTATGAGCCACCTCATGTGGTCCTTCCAACACTTCTCCGGGGCGAGCAGTGCCATTGCAGCTACAGCTGAGGCCCAGCAAGGCCAAATAACTCGCCCACAGCTACACAGCTAAAAATGCAGACTTTTTGAACTCAGAATTGTTCAACTTCAAAACCATTAATAGACAGTACAAGGGTCAAATTTCCACTTTATAGATGAGAAAACTGAAACTAGAGATAGAGTAATAATTTGGGAGTAATTAGAGTAATACTCTGGTAATACTTTGACATAAATCACTGCCTTAAGGAAAACGTATACATGTGTCCCTGTAAGGACTGTGCCATCGGTGAGCCAGGCAGTGGGTGACCCAGGGCATGGAGATGTCTTTAAAGGCAGGGGTGTTGAGGTATAATAAATACACAGTCAAATCTGCCCACTTGAAGTGCAGAGGTCTAGGGATTTTGACAGATGTGTGCAGTCTTACGACCTCCGAGACAACCAGAAGCAGGCTATTCCCATGACCTCCACATGCTGCCTCGGGCCCTGTTGGGGTCAAACCTTCCTGCCTCCCAGCTCCCCATCACTACTCTGTTTTGTGTCTCTCTAGTTGTTGCCTTTTCCAGAGTGTCATACATAGAAAACGGGCGGCCTTTTTATTCTTCTTTGTACTTGAGGTATTCACATAGAATAAAATGCATGCTTTCTGGTGCAGAGCCTGTGAGTCTTGACAAACTGCACAGCTGTGTGACTACCACGGCACAGACAGAACTCCTCTGTCACCCTCCCAGTTCCCCTGGGCTGTGCTTCTGTGGTCACCCCTTCTCCTCATTCTGGCAACCAACGGCCTGCTTCCTGCTCCTATCATTTTGTCTTGTCCGGCATGTTGTTTGAATGGGGTGACACAGATGTTGCCTTTCAGTGTGTCTCCTTCCACTGACGTACATTTGGGACTTACCCACGGGGTGCGCCTCGGTGGCTCATTTCTTTTCATTGCTGAGCGGTGTTCCATTGTGCGAAAGGACCACAGTAGACCCACAGGTGCCATTTAGGTTATTTCCCAATTAGGCAATTAGGAATCATCCTCTGGGTGTTCTGCTGGGTTTGCGTGGCTAATGTTTTGTTGAAGCGGAATCTATATTCGTGAAGAATGGTGGACTATAGTCTTTCCTTTTTGGGGAATGTCTTTGTCTGCTTTTGGTGTCAGGGAAATGTTGGCCTTGTAAAAATGATGGGGAAGTGTGCTCTCCCCTCTTCTATTTTCTGTAAGAGTCTGTGTAGAATTGGTATTATTTCTTCCTGAAATAACTTGGTATTAAAATTCACCAGTGAAGCCATCTGAGTCTGGAGTTTCCTTTGTTGAAAGATTTTCAATTATGAATTCAATTTGTCTAAGAGATAGAGGGCTATTCTTGTTATCTATTTCCTCCTGAGTGAAGCTTTGGTAGTTTGTGTCTTCCAAGGGATTTTTCCATTTCATCAAAGTTATTACATTTGTTATTATAAAGCTGCGGAAAAGCCAGCACTGAAATATCCAAACACATCGTGAATGACTCGCCAAAGGAGACCATGGAGGGCAAAGAACAAAAATTCAGGGTTAGGAAATAAACTGAAATTCATGAAAAGCTATGTTTTTTTTGAAATGAGTCAGCTTACTAAAAAGCATAATTATGCACAAAGACGTAAAGCAAAGTCTCGTCAAAAAATTGGAAACCACCTGTGTCAAAGAAAGTTAACATAACAGAGTGCACATTGTATTTACTTTAACACAGTGGACACGTGCACAGCAAAGTCTGTGAGGAAGCACCCCAAAATGTTAACGCTGGTTATTTGTCGACGTTTTGAGCCCACGGAGTCCTTTTCTCCTTCTTCATTATACCCTCCAAATCCGCAACATAAATTTTTTACTGGGATGGACACCTGTTAAGAGAAGCACCACTTCCGCTCTCCTCTAGTGGGGCCTAACTGGAGCTCCGGTCCCACCCAGGCCCTGATGCACAGCAGCCCTCGAGAAAGGCAGTAGGGGACCAGCACCTGAGGTTCGAAGGTCCCTCTGTCCTGGGGCCTCGGCAGCTGCCAGCACTGCCGCTTCTCCTGCTGCTGTCACCGCCGCTGTCATCAGTCTCGGCCCAGGCCCCATCCCTGGCTGCCCGTCCAGGGTCCTACAGCACCCTGCACCGCCCTCAATGTCGTGCGTGTGCACACCAAGTGGCCAGGCACACTGCCCACCGTCCCCCCGCGGGGCCGAGCCCAGGCACGCGGGCCCTGCCACCAGCACGGCCCCTCTGCTCACACCCACGCTCCATCATCTTATTAGATTCACTTACAAAACACAAGTTCGGCTTAAAATTATTAAGCATTTCAAAACAGTGCCAGCAGAACATGCCTGTTTTGCCTACCTGGGAAACTAGCCTGGCAGCAACAGGGTAGCCTAGGCAGCCGAGGCTGAACACGGAGTGGCGTCCCTTAGAAGTCAGAACGGGTGACAGGGCGGATCCAGCGGTTAGCACGTGCACACACCTGGACATGCTCACCTGGGACTCCCCGCATTATGGCAGTGGACAGTAACAGCCGACGAGGCACTGTGAGGACGGAGGACAATTCTCGACTTTGTTTACAGCGTGTCTCCGGAGCCCAGCCTAGTGACTGGCACTTCATAGGTAACCATAAATATTTATTAAATATAATTAGAGTATTATCTGTGCAGTTGCTCATTAGCACGGTAACTCCTACACACCTTTTAAGAGCCTCTTCAAAATGCCCCCTCCTCCAGGAAGCCTCCTGCAGCTCTTCCAGAGTTAGTGATCTCCCCTACGCTTTCACTGAGCCTTGTGTAGCCCTCTCCTCTAGCACCAAGCTGAAGCATGAGATTATAGGACAGCACCTCGCACAAGTCCTCAGAGTTCGGCTGTTTCCAGTGTTTTTCTTAGGAATTTTGTTAACTATCCCAAAATCCTAACCATCAGCTAGGACAAAACCAACCCTTTTATGTCATTTTCTAAGAAGTATTTTATCTGTTAATCATCCTTCTCTCCCTTTTTGCCCAGATGCTTTCATTATAGTACTCAGATGTTTCCGCTTCCTTTTTGAAAAATAAATTTTAATTTTGGAATGGGTCTAGGTGTGCAGGCAAGTCGCGCAGGCAGTGCAGAGTTCACAAACACCCGTCACCCTGTCTCCCTCACTGGTAACGTCCTATGTTACTGTGGCTCACGGGTCAAAACAAAGAAATCTGACATTGGCACATCACGGGTAGTAAGCTCCAGACTTCATTTGGATTTCGCGAGTGTTTCCATTAATGCCCTTTTCCGCTTTGTGGGTATACTATAGAATGTCCTCCAATCTGGGTGTGTCTACTGTCTTTCAGATGCTCAGACTGGGGCTGTGGGTTCATGGGAAAAATTCCGCAGAGGTGAAGTGTCCTTCTTGTCCCATCGTGCCAGGTGACCCCTGACATCACTGCCGAGGTTCTCCTTGATCACTTGGATGAGGTGGCGTTTGTCAGATGGCTTCCTGGGAAGTTCTTTTCCCTTCCCACGCTGTATTCCTTGGAAACAAAGACGGGAATCCTACCTTGTGTGTCTCAGAACCTATCACCATATTATAATTGTTCTTTTTAAAAAAAAATTAAGTGAACTATGATCACTTTAAAATACATTTAATATCAAGCTTTAAAAGGAAATTTACCTGTTAGACCCAGAGGCCCGGGAATTACTATACACATGCTATGCTTTGTTCCTCAGATTACAAAATAACCCCAATTATGAACAGGTAGGATAAGAGTGCTGTTTGTCATAAGTCCTAATCATGTCCCCAACCCTGGTTGCATCTGGCCCCCTATGGCAAATGATGCAGTCATTCCCAGGCCCCTGCTGTGTCCCAGACCTTGTCCTAGGCTCTGTGGCTTGGACCCTGGTGTTGAGCTGGTCCAACCCCTTTTCTGTGCAGTGGGGAGAACGGAAGACCAGAGACAGAATGGCTTGCGTGAGGTCACACAGCCCACGAGTGGTAGAACCAGGGCTGGAACCCGAGACTCTGGCTTCCCCAGAGCTCACAATGATGCCAGTGCTACTCTGGGGCCCTCTTCCCCCAAATCCCTCCTCAGCCAAGAAGGACTCTGCTTTTCTGCATGGCTTTCCATTCCAGTCCCAGCACCCGAGTCCCTGCTGAATGATCAAGCTCGGGTCTGGCGTGGAGGCCCCAGAGGAGAACGATCACAGCCTGGCATAGCCCTCAGGGAACTCCTGGGGGTCAGGGTGACAATTCCATGGAGGGCTTAACATAGAACAGGTGTGAATAACTGTGGGGTGAATGGATCAGCACAAACACTTAAATCTGCCACCTCTTCCACCTGGTGGTGGCACAGTCCTGTCCTTGAAAACACTTATTGGCCCGGACCTTTATACCAGCTTGTGTGCCTCCTTGGTCTAATGACAAGCTGACGGCCCCTCCTCTACAAGAACCCACACTCAGAAAGCAGGCACTGTGTGAGTCTGCTCACCAATCGGATCCCAGCATTTAGCCCAGAGCCTGGTGGTTAGTCAACACACAGTAGACATGTGATGGGTGAGTGACATCCTAGGCAGAGAGGGCCGGGCTGTCCTGCACACAGCCAAGCCTTCTTATGGCCCAGATATGGTTTCCCACATCCTTGCCAGCTGCCAGGCCATCACATCAGATGCAGGTTTTCAAATAGAAGTGAGAAATTGAATGTTCCAGCTAAACAAAGCAGTGGGCTGAGCCAGCTCATCTTGGGACAAGCTGCTTCCCACTCCACCCTGCCTGGCAGCCTGGAGCCCCACAGCCAGGCCTATCCTGCAGCCAACCCTCAGTTTCCAAAATCTGCACCCTGTCTGGAAATGGGGGACCAGGGACTTTGGGAGGGAGGTCACCCATCCCCTCCCATCTTGGATGGCCAGGGGACATGGCTTTCCCGCCCACTGCAGTCCACCCCACATATGGCCGACACACCCTGATCCTGGGGGCAGAAGGGGAAGGGGGTCCACATTCAGCAGTGAAAAGGAGGAAAGAATAAAGTTTCCATACCTGAGCACGTACTGGGAGCTCTGCTAGGTGCTGGGCGCCTCACCTGTGCTGGCTTGTTTGCAGCTTCTGACCAATCAGACCCGGGGGCGTTACGCCCTTTTACAGTGGTGGAAACTGAGGCTCAGACAGATTGCTAATTTGCCAAGGCCACAAACCCCATTGGCCTAATCCCAGAGCCTGAGAACTTGCCTCAGGCTGTGGAGAATGGGCTTCTGGTCCCAGACTCTCTTATTTCTCTCACTGCCAGACTGGTTGTTTTTCTTCTCCAGTCCACACAAAACCCCGGCAGCATGATTTGATCCACTCACGTGTTTGTTTTTAAGGCTAATATTAGTAATGGGAGATAGTTAGGCCATTCACTTCCTGGTGTGAATTACTCCAGTCCTTTGCTTTCCTCTGATTCCAGCTGAGTCCATTAAAAATAGGGAGGCAAAAAAAAGGTCCAGAGGCCTAGTGCCCCAGAAACAAGGGGAGATGATTCTTACTTGTTGGAGAGAGCATGGCCCTCTATACTGTGACATACAAACCCACCTCACTGGCATCAGATGCCTGGCCCTGGGTGCATTTATTGCAGTTTGCAGCGCTCCATAATCTTCCTGTGAAGGGCTTCTCTGGCCTCTGCTTGCACACCCTGATGATGGGGACCTCATTCTTTCCCAGGGCAGTGCCTTCTATCATGGGACGTTCTGCTGGTTAAAAGGCGCTTTCTCAAGCTGCCCTACACCTGGGAGACTCATAGGCTGCTACAGCTGAGGGAGAACTTGGAGGTTTCCCAGCTGGAAGTCCTCAGTCTTTTCACACCCAGAGACCCCACCCCTACCCCCATCATTATCCCTCCCTTCTGCTCCCTTCGGGGATCTATTGTGCCTGCCTCCCAGGCAGCATTTATTAAGTTCTCATCTGAGAGAGGACCCTTTTCCAGGCAACACTGTTCTCTGGGATGCTTTAACTGCAAAAGACCTTGGACTGGGGACCACTAGCCTACTCTAACCCCTTGGTTCTGCAGACGAACAGCTGCTGCCCAAAGAGGACAAGCAGCAAGTCCAAGGACACCTGATGAGAAGGCCACTGTCTGACCGGACGCCCTGATTGATCTCCCATTGTTCCCATCCAACTGACCTTATTGGAGAGCAGAGAAAACGGGACAAGGACAAAGGAGGGATAAACTGTGATGGAGAGAAGAGGAGAGACATGAAGCGGACCCAGGGCAGTCAGTGCCTTCCGGAGGGTACTAGAGGAGGCGACCGAGTGAGGACACTGGGCACAGGGCGGTGGGTCTGGGGCACAGGCTGGGTGGGAGCTGCATGGGCCTGCAAACAGGGCGGATCCCTTCGCTGCTTCAAAAACACCTGCAGATGCTGCCCACGGCCGCCCACTGACCCCAGCTTCATGCTCCCGCACACATCTGAGCTCTCAACACCCTCTTCTTCTTCTTTTGCAGATTTTATTTACTTATTTGTAGAGTTAGGGAAAGGGAGGGAGAAAGAGAGTGAGAGAAACATTCATGTGCGAGAGCAACACCATCGGTTGCCAATGGGGCACCTGGCCTGCACCCCAAGCATGGGTCCTGATGGGGAATTGAACCAGTGACCTTTTGGTTTGTGGGACAGCGCCCAACCCACTGAGCCACCCCAGGCAGGGCTTGCCGCCCTCTCTGCCCTCCCTCTAGGTCCGGACCTTTCCTCCAGCTGGTCCCTGAGTTGCTTCCTCTGCTCTCCTTGGCCGCTCAGACGGATCAGCAGCCGACCCAGCTGTGGCTTGGTTGTGCCCTTGGACGTGCTGGTCACCTCCGCAGCCATGGCTTAGACTTCATGATGTCCCCGCACACCGGCTGTGAGTGCTCCTAACCTACAGACACAAAAACGAGGTTCCGAAAAAGTAGATCTTTACATTTTACAGTCACAAACCATTGCATGGGGAAACGAGACCAGGACCACGGGTGATTAGGGTTCGAGCTTGGTCTTCTGAACACACTTCATTCTACTCTTCACGTGGGAAATGTTCCAAGCCTTAGGGTCCCGTGTATGTGCCCCGAAACAAAACTGGAGCCGTGGCTATCCCTGGGTGACTTTTATTTTCTTCTTCATTCCAACGTCTTCATTTCAATTTCACTTTTTCTATAATGAGCATGAATTATTTCTATAATCAGAAAAAAAGAATGGACGTCGAAAGCAGAATTCTTCTTATCCCCCAGAACCCAGCTCCAGTGCTACCTTGAACCTAAAAGGAAAGCTCCCTGGGGTGAGCAGCTCTGTCCTCCAAACCTCAGTTGCTGTGACCTTTGTCCCCCTTCCTATGGGCTGAGCTGTGTCCCCCTAATATTTGTACACCGAAGCCCGAACTTCAACTCTTTGGAGAGGGGATCTGAAAGGAGGCAATTAAGGTTAAATGAGGTCATAAGGGTGAGGCCCCGATCCAAGAGGATTAGTGTCCTTATAAGGAACACCAGAGAGCTCACTCTCCCCCCTTCTCCATGTGTGGCCACAGTGAGAAGACTTGCAAGCCAGAAAGAGAGTCTTCACCAGAAACCAGCTCTTCTAGACCTTGATGTTGGCCTTCTAGCCTCCAGAAACGTGAGAAAATAAATTTCTTTACTTTAGCTGTCCTGTCCATGGGACTTTGTTATGATAGCCTGAGCAGTTGGAGACACCTTTTTAACAACAGAGGAGAGTGAGCCTGGGGTCAGGGATTGGGGTCAGGGTGAGGACAGTCATGAGAATCCCCAGGGGCAGCTTGTGGGGAAGGCAGACTCCCACGTATGCCCCCCACCCCAACGGATTCCAAGCAGCTGTATCTGAGGTTGAGACTGAAGACTGCCTTTGATCAAGGCCCCCAGGATTTTGAGAGAGGAGTCTCTCACAGCCCTTTGAAAATTCCTGACCCAGAGGATCACACAGCCCCTTCCGAACCCTACCTTCTGCTCCCATGTCAGTGAAGCCCCAGGGCTGAGCCCGTGCCCTGTCCCAGTCAACTGCCATTTTTAGACATCAGGTCATTCTAAGTCATCCTCTTTTGCCCTTTTTCATGTTAAAGCATGACACTGCAGAGGTCAGTGGATGAAAATAAGCTGAAAATTTATAAAACAGAAAAGTAAACCCATGCGCACTCCTGGAAAATGGACAAAAGTGCTTCAAGTGACCCCAAAATTTGCCAAATGCCCCATTGGAGGAACTAAAATTACCAATACTGTCAGCCTTTCACATCCATGGGTTTCATATCCACAGATTCAACCAATCATGGATCAAAACTATTCAGGAAAAAAATCACAGAAAGTTCCAAAAAGCAAAACTTGAGTTTGCCACATGCTGAGCACCATGCTCATTCCACACGGTGATTTGTATGCATACTCTGCTGACACCTATTTCCAAATACCACGCCATTTTACACGATGGATGTGTGTGTCTTTGGAGCATCCTCAGGGCCCTGGAATCAATCCCTCATGGACCCCAAGACAACCGCTATACCAGAGAAAACAGAGACTGAGAACACTCATTGTCTGCACCATCTATTGCTGCATAACAGATTGCCCCCAGATTTAGCACTTTTAGACAATTTTCTGAGGGTGGGGGTACTCCGTGAAGGGTTTAGCTGGGTGGTTCTGGCTCAGATCCTCTCATGGGGTCATCAAGCTGCAGCCTCCTGAAGGCTTGCCTGGGGCTGGGGGATTCACTTCCAAGTGCACTCATGAGCACGTTGGCATTTTGGAGATGTCTCAATTCCTAGCACGTGGACCTCTCCAGAGCTCACACAGCAGCTTGCTTCCCAGAACAAGAGATCAGAGAGAAAGGCCCAAGACCAAGCCTCAGTCTTTTATAATCTAATGTCATGTGATGTACCACCGCCACTTCTACCATTTGCTGTCAGTCACACAGACCAACCTCCTGGCCCAATGTGGGAAGAGACCACAAAATGTGGCTGTGAATACTAGGAGTCAGGGTATCGGGAGCCATCTTGGAGCCTGGTCATAACATTCTTTTTTAACCAAACTGACATTTGGACTAAATGAACATCAACCAGCATGTTTTTAGCCCAGTTGCCTTCAGCCAGATGACAGATGGCTCTGGAATGTAAATAGGAGCATGAGTGAGGGTATCTCCTTGTTTCCTCTGTGTGGTGAGATGAATAACGGCCCCTGAAGTAATTCGGGTCCTGATTCCTAGGACCTGTATAATCTTAGATGGGAAAGGCATCTCTGTCTCTCCAGTCTGTGAGCAGCCTGAGGACAGGGATGGGGCCTGATTCATCTCTACACTGCCAGGCTCCTGGGACAGGGTCATCAGTGACAGGCACTGAGTGGAGGGAGGAATGGTGGACGGCAGATGCTTGCTAATGTGGAAACTGCTGGGCCTTGGCAAAGGGCTGTGCCTACGAAATAGACTTTGAACCAAAAAAGAATTGACTGGAGACAGAGGTGAAATACATGGGCACCCTGAGTCCCTCTTCCCCTCCTCTGGTCACTGAGGAGTCAGATACTGTTGATCCAAGTGGCCCTTGGCGTTCCTTGGCGACTCTGCACGGGGTGTCATTAACCTCGGGCGGCATTTCAGGCTTGCTCAATCCACAAATGTGTGATGGTGCACTTGGCTGCTGCCAACACTTGGTACTTCAACGGTTGCCTCCCCCTGGCCTATAATCAGAGATGATAACAGGATGGGAAAACAGCCGACTGGGTTTCTCACAAAGCATGCATTCAGGGGTCGAAGTTTATGGCCAAGGACTCTGCTCGCAAACATTTAAACAGCGTCACTACAACTTTCTCTGGCCCTGACCCTCTGCTGGCCCTTGTGTCATCATCCCCTCCTTTTACAGTGGGGAAGACAGGCCCAGAGCGAGGAAGTTGCCAAGGCCACATACCGTGAGGCTGGAACAGGGCTCTGACACCCAGCCCCGCGCCCTTTTTACCACCCCGGCCTGGTGCTGTGATTGCTGTCCAAAAATTAACTGTGGATTTAGATAAAGACACAGAACCCAATCCTGAGGGTCACAAAGGGGCAGATCCGTGACTGAGACTTTGAACCAGGAAGACATATCCTCTAATCTGGTAATATAATCTTTTCTCATGTTTTTAACTTTGTTATGAGCAAGCTTAAATATAATAGAAGAATAGAAAGGATGTAATGAATCGCCTGTGTCCAGGAGCAGCCAGCTTAAGTACCATCAACACACCTGCTGTTCTTGGCAACATAACTTCGAATTGCCTTTCCCCTGGGAAACTAGAGGAGACACATACTACAACCAGGATATTTTCAAATTGCAAACTGGACCATGTCAACCTTGCCTCCTTCTTTTTGAAACTCTAATACACAGGGGGCACACACGAGGCCCGCGGGCTGAGTCCGGGCGCTAGTGTGAGAGCCTGGGCTGTGGTCCGATCCCCTGCGTGACCTCGGGCAAGTCCCTCTCTGCTCCCAGTCTCCTCAATCGCACACCGAGTGCGGAGGGAGGGAAGGAGCGAGGACACCAGGCAGGCAGAAGGGAAGCCTAGCTCGTGGGAAATACTCAGGTCTGGTTTAACAGCATTCAGATTTTGGCCGTGTTCGCAGAGTGGGAACTGTACTTAGAGGTTGGCTTAGGAGAAAAAGAGGGAGAAAAGGCTCACTTTTTGTCAGCATCTTTATTTTAAAATTCCCGTTCCTTGTGACGCCCTTAGTGTCCTGAGCCAGTGGTCCCTGTTCAGTTCAAAAGCACAGAACAGAGGCACCTGGGACAGTCAGTTTAGAATCTGTCTGTGCCGTTCACTATCTCAGACCCTGGAATCTTCTCCAGTAACTTCCTAGATACGCAAGGCTCCAAAACGCCGAAGGCTAGAAATAGCCTCTCTTCCCCGACCAGGCCAGTGTACATACGTCTCCGGGTGACGTCCCCTGAGCTGACAGTGAGCTGACTGCGGCTTGTGTTATCTCACAGTTCCCCCTTCAGTCCTCCTAGTCCAAACGCTCACAGGGGCAACGGGCTCAACATCCACTTCAGAGGCCTGGATCTTTTCTTTGCCAATTGAAAAAGCTGAGTCCAGCCCTGGCTGGTGTGGCTCAGTGGATTGAGCACAGGCTGCGAACCAGAGGGTCGCCAGTTCGATTCCCAGTCAGGGCACATGCCTGGGTTTCGGGCCAGGTCCCCGGTGGGAGCCACGTGAGAGGCAACCACACATTGATGTTTCTCTCCCTCTCTCTCTCCCTTCCCCTCTCTCTAAAAAGAAAGAAAGAAAAAGAAAAGGCTGAGTCCAAAACAATCCTGAGAAACAGTCAACCCCTCTGTGAAAATGACTTGCGCGTTTTCACCTCAGCCACCGCACATTCATCCTTCAATCCAAACCACAATGTCAGACATTGTGGAAAGTTTTAGTTTCATTTTGTTTTTTTAAATTTTTGGATGCTTTTAACAAATGCCTTGCAAAAGGACTACAGTGGTCAGTTCTGATGCCAGCCGCAGCTAGGACATGTCAAGGGTGAGCATGCTGAGTGGAATCTAAATAAGGCATTCACTGGGTAAGTCTGTTTCTGAAAACCATGTGTGGTAGAGTTAGGGATCCCCAAAGACCACTTAGACTGGTGCTTCCCAAATATGGGTGCCCATCAGAAGCCTCTGGGCCCCAGTCAGTGTATAATTTAGAACTTCTGAAGGTAAGACCCAGGGAGATTGTAAATTTTTTTTTTTTTTTGAAGCTTCCCAGGCAGTTCTCCTGCTCAGCTAAGTCTAGTTCACTCCTTATCTACAAGATTTTGCCAAATGGTTGTCTGTCCCTCCTTGTATTAGCCCAGTGATGAGGGTCTCACTGCCTTTCAAGGTGGTCCCTGCCATCCATCCTTAGGTATTGTGCTATGTCAGGAAGTTCTTCCTCTGCCCCTGCAGCTTCTCCTTGCTGGTCTGGCTTTCCTTCTAGGACCCTGCAGACCACATCTGCCTTCACCCTGAAGAGATTTGGAGGGTGCAACCTTGAACCTTGAGTTCTAAGGAGCAGACACCCCCAGTTTCTTCAGCTCCTTCTCATAGGACACAGTCTTCAACCTCTCCCACCCGCCACAACTTTCCAGTTTGGTCTGATCAAATAAAGACTTTGTCATGGACTCACTGTTAATGGTTGAGCAAATAATCACTATGTCCATCTACCGTGGAGTACCTTGCCAAGTGCCGGAGGAAAGCTAGGCTGGCCGTGTGCTGCGGTGGGGGGCGGGGGAGGTGCAGAAGGGGCTTTGCAAGGGACACACAGTTGCTGGGAAAACATGAGCACAGATGTGGAGGCAGGACGTAGTGCTTTTAGTGAAGAACGACCCTTTGCAGCAAGGACTGTGAGCAACCTAAGGACAGATAACAAAAGATCCCACAGAGATATTGCTTACGGAGAGAACTATGTGAAGCAGTCAGGTTCAAGCAGGAGAATGTGAATGATACGGGGAGAGGTAGGGATTCACAGTATTTTGCTGTAAGTATTTTCCCAAACTTTTTAGAAGAAGATAAGGATGCACATTATACATGGGTAGTGCTAATTCCAGATCTATATAAATGTTTTTAATTCTCTTATTTATGCTTATGCATTAAAAGTGTAACTCTAGAAAGCAATAATGATATCTGCATGCAAAATTATGCCCTGGAACACGATAATTGGTTTTGTTTTTAAGTATAAATAAATAAATAATTGAGACTTACAAAATTAAGACAAAAGATTTTTTTTCCCTGAAAGTTTGGACCAAAACCATGGGTGCGCCTTATACACGGCAAAATACAGGTAATACAGAGAACCGGGGCTGACAGAATTGGCACGGGCCAGAGGGAGAGCAGGCCTTAGGGAGCCCTTCAGGACTAACTCCCAGAACAAGAGGGACACAGCCCACCAGCACCACTACTGCCTGAGGCCACCTCTGGAGCTATTTAGGTCAAGACATACCCCTCCTGCATTGATTCAGACAGCAGGTAGTGGGAGTCAGGCTGAGGCCACAGAAGCCACCCCACGCTCAGGAAGCTGGGGAAAGGACAAGGCATGCAAATGCAGAAAATCCTCACATTTCTGACCATGCCAGTCATGTCCCAAAGGGGCAGGACTATACCCTCCACTTTGCACATCTGGCAGGGGCGCTGCTAATTTGCAGCAGCTCGTTCACAACCAGAACTCTAGCTGCAAACAAGGCCTGGGAACTTAGCTCCTAGCTTCCCAGCCTCTCCAGCTGGCAGGAGGGTGCAGCAGAGATGGAGGGAGTGAGAGACGCCTGAGGATGTCCATCTCAGCATCCTTTATGACCACAACAAGATGGAGACAAGCCGGAGGTTCCATCCCCAGACCTCCTGACTGTGGAATTCCATGCCACCTTGGAGAGAATCATGTAATTTTGGTGAAAAGAGAAAACGTTCATAAGAAATCCCTAAGGAAAAACAAAAAAAAGCAGGCAGCAAAATAGAAGTCACTGTATATCATTTTATTTCAACTAAAAGAATTTTTGAAAAATGCAGAGAAAAAAATACCAGCAAGATAGAAGGCAACTTTTTGTATGAAAGGATGGAAGGTATTTTTTTCATCTTCTTCCAAGCTTTATATATTTTTATCCTGAGGACAAAATATGCACTTTAAAAATGCACATATAAAATCCTCACGGAACTGGGAGAAAGCAGTGAAGGCGGAAACAAATCGGCGACCCAAGGTGGAAAACACAGCGGGGAGGAACAAAAGAGAGCAAGGAGAGGTTCGTGGCTGGCAACCCAACTAGGGGCGACGTGCAAGAGGGGAAAATGCAAAATATTGTGTAATTGGGGTCCAGTCTCACACGGTTCTGTGCCCTGGGGAAGGCCTGGCCCTGTCTGGGTCATTGTTTCCACACCCAAACAAGCGCCTTAGGGCTCCAGGTCTGAACCGCGTGGAAAAGGAGGGCGCGCTTGCGTGGCGCGGTTCTCTTGGGGGGAGTGAGTTGGCGCTCAGCCAGCCCACTGGAAACCCAGACCCTCCGGCGCCCGGAGGGAGTGGCCGTGACCTCCAGGTCGAAATTCCGCCGCGCCCCCAGCGCAAACAGAGAGCCTCATTGGCTGCTGAGCCTCTGGAGTGCGCAGAGGCGGGACCTGCGGCAAACGCCAGGCGGAAAGCGGGACTAACCCGGGAGAGCAGGAACCTGCACCTGCGCGTGAGCCCGAGCCCGAGCCTGCGCCCGAGCCTGCACGTGAGCGTGAGCCCGAGCCTGTGCCCAAGCCTGCGCCCGAGCCTGCACGTGAGCGTGCGCCCAAGCCTGTCGCAGGTAATGACCGCCCTTCTCCTCTGGAACCGCTCGGACAGCCCGCAGCTCCCGTTCCCATGTTGGAGGCTTCCTCTCTAGGCTTCGGCTTAACCATGTGGGGGCCGGTCTTTTTGCCTGGCAGAAACTAACTGTAGGACCTCACCCTTCTCCCCGCACCCAAGTCCCGAGGTGGCACCTGAGGGCCCTGGGGACGTAGTCCTCCCCTGCCCTGCAAACCTTTCGGATTAGCTGGACCTCAATGCCCCCGCCCACCAGGCCCACTTCGGCGGCAGGGCCCTTGACGTTAGCCGCGGTGGTCAAAAGGCCAGGATGTGCGCCCCTCCGTGAAGATAGGGTGAGGGTGGACACCTCCTGGTCCTGGCTCGATGGCCCAGAAGGTCCGGTCCTTAGCACAGGGGTCACTGATACAGAGAACCAAATAAATTGCCCATAGTCGGGAGGAAACACAATGATAGGACTGTGGGAACCTGGGCCGAAGCCCCTCTTCTGACTTGCTCTGTGTTCTCCTCCAGTCCCTCAACCTCTGTGATCCCCAGTCTCCTTCCAGAGTGGGGCTCACCACCTGCTCTCATCGCCCCAGGGCTGCTAGGAGTTTCTCTGAGTTAACTGCCCAGGAGACAGCCTGCAAACTGTAAAGTCTGGTGCCCCTTTGAGCGGTGGTCTTCCTCCATGCACATGGCGGTGCCGGGACAGACCCCACAGCGGGCACTAGCCAGGGACAGTCTTGGCACAACAGATTTCCCAGCCGTGGTCTGTGAGCACCTCTCCCACCTGTTTAGCCTTTGCACCCCCACCCCGTGGACTGGCGACTCCCTCTTACACCCATTCCAGCGACTCCGCCCTCCTCAGACCCAGGCCTGTTGGTCCCAAGGCTGCTTCTGCCCAGCATGGGGGAGAGCCCTGAGCAGAGTGGACCCCTAGTGCACCCCTGATAGGTTTGCTGCCTCAACTCCCCCTCAAGGGAGGGCTTTCCTGGGCTGCACTGATCTGTGTAGAGCTGAGGACCTGGTTGGGGTGTTTTTTTGGATGAGTTCTTTGCTCTTCTCCGTGCCCAGTGGCAGAGAGTAGGGAGATGGGGGACGGGGAGGGGGGGCTGGTGGGTCAGGCAAGTTCAATTCCTTTTCGCTGTTGAGGGGACAGGACTCCAGTGAGAGAGTAAAGTGAAGTGCTTGCTGTCCTGTCTGGGCGGTGACTGCGTCACTGAATCTAGGGACGTTACACACCATTTAAATTTTATTGAATAAGTTTTATATACTGTTTAAATTTTACAGCTGCTGTTTTAGTCAGGTCTATATTGTTTTCAGAGTTGAAGGCAATAAGTGAACAGGCCCTTCTTTCCAGCTGCTCCTGGACTTACTGCGCCCCTGGGAAGCTGAGACCAGGGGGCGGGTGGCCAGCTCAGATGCCCTGGGTGGAGGGTGGCAGGCTTTTTTACACACAGCCGCATTCCACATAGCCCCATGAGGCATTTTGCGTGTGAGACACCTGAGGCACAGAGGTGACGTGCAGCAAGCCCCTCTCTCTCAGCAAATTCTGTCTCTGCGTCTTTTTGGTTTCTACTTCATGCTTAGGTCAGTTGACAGCCTTTGTGGGGACTTATGTAGCAGGCATAATTCTAGGCAGCAGAGCCATGGCAATGAACAGAACAGGGGAAAAAATTTCTCTCCTCATGGAGCTGATGTTTTATTGGGGAGAGGCCACCATAAACATACAAGCTTGTAAAGATGCTATTTGGTATGTCAGCTGGGGGAAAATGAAGCATGGTGCGGGAGATCGAGAGTGCTACAGGTGAAGAAAGTTGCAATTTTATCAAGGGTGGTCAGGGAAGGCCTTGCTGAGGAGGTGACATTGGAGCAAGGACCCAGAAGAGGCGAGGGTGTGAGCTGGAGGACAGATGGGACGCGATGGAGTTGGGCCGAGGGCTCTTCAGGGCCTTTGTGCACCTCACAATCCGTGTTTTCTGAGGTGCCACCTGTTGTGCTCCAATCTTGGAATGTCTGAGGTGGTGGGCCTTTGGGGGTCCACCTGAGGCCCTCTCACCTGTTCACCCGGTTCCTCCTGTCCCTCCCCAGAGTAGTCAGCATGCTGCGCTTCCTGGTGCCCCGGCTGCTTCGCCTCCAAGGCAGGACTGCCCCGTATTCCTCAGCAGCAGCCCTTCCGAGGCCCATCCAGAACCCAGACATCCACTACAACCAGCTGTTCATCAACAATGAGTGGCAAGACGCAGTCAGCAAGAAGACCTTTCCAACAGTCAACCCCACCACGGGAGAGGTCATTGGCCACGTGGCTGAAGGGGACCGGGCTGACGTGGATCGGGCGGTGAGAGCAGCCCGCGAGGCTTTCCGCCTGGGGTCTCCGTGGCGGCGGATGGATGCCTCTGAGCGGGGCCGCCTGTTGAACCGCCTGGCCGACCTAGTGGAGCGGGATCGTGTCTACTTGGCCTCCCTGGAGACCTTGGACAATGGGAAGCCTTTCCAGGAGTCTTACATCTTGGACCTGGATGAGGTCATCAAGGTGTACCGGTACTTTGCTGGCTGGGCTGACAAGTGGCATGGCAAGACCATCCCCATGGACGGTGAGCATTTCTGCTTCACCCGGCATGAGCCCGTGGGTGTCTGTGGCCAGATCATCCCCTGGAACTTCCCCTTGGTCATGCAGGGCTGGAAGCTCGCACCGGCACTTGCCACTGGCAACACTGTGGTCATGAAGGTGGCAGAGCAGACCCCCCTTTCCGCCCTGTACTTGGCCTCCCTCATCAAGGAGGCAGGCTTCCCCCCAGGGGTGGTGAACATCATCACAGGCTATGGCCCCACAGCCGGAGCAGCCATTGCCCAGCACATGGATATTGACAAAGTTGCTTTCACCGGCTCCACCGAGGTGGGCCACCTGATCCAGAAGGCAGCCGGAGACTCCAACCTCAAGAGGGTCACCTTAGAGCTGGGTGGGAAGAGCCCCAGCATCGTGCTGGCTGACGCTGACATGGACCACGCTGTGGAGCAGTGCCATGAAGCCCTCTTCTTCAACATGGGCCAGTGCTGCTGTGCGGGCTCCCGGACCTTCGTTGAAGAGTCTATCTATGATGAGTTTCTTGAGAGAACGGTGGAGAAAGCTAAGCAGAGGAAAGTGGGGAACCCCTTTGAGCTGGACACCCAGCAGGGGCCCCAGGTGGACAAGGAGCAGTTTGAACGAATCCTGGGCTATATCCAGCTTGGCCAGAAGGAGGGGGCAAAACTTCTCTGCGGTGGGCAGCGTTTAGGGGAGCGTGGTTTCTTCATCAAGCCCACGGTCTTTGGTGACGTGCAGGATGACATGAGGATTGCCAAGGAGGAGATCTTTGGGCCAGTGCAACCCCTGTTCAAGTTTAGGAAAATTGAGGAGGTAATTGAGAGGGCCAACAACACCAGGTACGGCTTGGCTGCCGCTGTGTTCACCCGGGACCTGGACAAGGCCCTGTACTTCACACAGGCACTCCAAGCTGGGACAGTGTGGGTAAACACGTACAATATTGTCACCTGCCACACGCCCTTCGGAGGCTTTAAGGAGTCTGGCTTTGGGAGAGAGCTGGGGGAGGATGGGCTTAAGGCCTACACGGAGGTGAAGACAGTCACCGTCAAGGTTCTGCAGAAGAACTCGTAAGAACGTCCACCGTGGGGACCCAACTTCAGTCCAAGGGCTCCACAGCCACCTACTGGTGGTCACCAGCTTTTTTTTTAGCCATGGACCCCCTTTATTTGTTCCAAATGAACTCTTAGAACCTCAACTAATGAAACAAAATCAGAGTTCCTCTAGTTAAAGCGGGGCTGGGGGCTGGGTTCAGAGCCCTGCCCCTCTGTGCTCCCACCCCAGTCCCCTTGGAGATCCTGAGTTACTTCCAGGAGACCTTAAGAATCTCTGGACTCTTAGATTAAGAATCTGGGCTTTTAGTTCTTCCTGCTGATCCAAGGGCTTTCTAGTGGGTTAACCTGCTGGCATAGTAGATGGGCCCACCTCAGACCTGGGAGTAGAAGGCGTTGGGAGCTTGGATGGATGCCAGATCTCGTCTCCTTCCTCATTGACTTAACCTGAAGATCAAGGGTGCTTCTCCTTTTCTAAGCACCGGTTGTTGGCTCTTTGGCTTGCTCGCCCTTCATTTTGTTGCTGATTTACTTTAATTTGAGGGAAGGAATCGGCCAAGAGTGAATTTACGTATCCAGTCCTTTAAAATAAGCTCGAACAACGCAAATATCCATCTACTACCGAGTGAAATGTTTCCCTGGAATTTTCCATATACTTTTTGGCCATAAAGAGGAATGAAGTGCTGCCATGTGCTGGAAGGTCCTGGAAGATGCCGTGCTGAGTGAAAGAAGACAGACACACAAGGCCACATACTGTGTGACCCCATTTATGTGACATATCCAGAATAGGCAAATGCATAGGGACAGAGTGGTGTAGTGGGTGCCAGGATGTAGGGGAGGAGGGAACGGGGGTAACTGCTAATGGGTATGGGATTCTTTTTTGAGGGGGTCATTTAAAATACTCTGGAATTGGGAACAACTATAAAGGACACATGGACAAAACCAACAAAACTAAGGGGAGTGGAATCAGGGGAGGGAGGTGGGGATGGCTGGGGTTGGGGGAGTGGTGGTGGGGGAAGTGCAGACAAGTGCACTTGAACAACAATAAAATAAAAATAATAAAAATACTTTGGAATGGACAGTGGTGATGGTGGCACAGCTTTGTGAATATAGGAAAAAGCACTGACTTGTACACCGTATTTTGCCGCGTGTAATGAGCACCCACCTTTCTGGTAGTATTGTACACAAGATTGTCAGACCCCGTTGTTTTACCCATGGTGTGTCGTCATTGTACCCATGTGTAACGCGCGTCCTTGTTTTCCCTAAAAAATTTGGGCAAAAAATTGTGCATTGTACAAGGCGAAATAGGAAAGGGTGACTTTTATGATATGTGAGTTGATTTTGGTTGAAAATGAAAATAAATGATCACACATTCTGTTTGCAAATTCCCTTTGTGTCAGTATTCTCTTCCTGCTGAATGTTTTACGGAGTCCTGGGGTTGGAGGGGACCCAGGTAGTCCTGTGGTCAACCCCCAACCAGGTGCAAAAGCTCCCCCCCCCCAGCATTTCTAGCTTTGCTTTTGTTTTCTCTTGGTAGGCTGGGTGACAGGTGCCACTTTAACAGCCACCGAGAAAAGCTCTGCTTCCTGCCTGGAACAGGTCCATGTCAGATCTCGTTTCAAGAGAATTGAGAAGAGGCATTGTCCCCCAGCCTCTCCAAAACAATGTCCCCGAAGCCATGCCCAGCATCGGAATTTCCAGGGGTTTAAACCTGAGAGTTCAGTGCGGTCGTTATTAGTCTTTTAAGTTTCCCAGGAGATGGGAGTGACTCCAAGCCAGCTGGCCACGGCGCCTAAACACAGTGCCAAGGCCCTTTCTCCCCATCTGTCACCTTTCTATCACATTAATGACGAGTCACCCTACTCTTAGGTCTACTCGGCCTAGTAAATGCACACCCCCTGGCATCTCTTTGACAGCCTGTTGTCTGCCCAGGGCTCCTCTGCACTCATGGCCATTGCTCTGGCTGCAGGGCTGGGTGAGCAGGAGGCCGCACCCTTACTGCAGACACCGCCCGCAGGGCTTCACTTGCACTCAGTGTCGCAACTTCGAGGCACCTGTGCGTTCCAGCACACTCATCCTAAGCTCTACTCCGCTAGATGCTGTCTGTGCCAGGCACCTGTGCACGCTGCTGAAGCCTCACACAAACCCATAAAATAGGCAGTGGGGTACCCTTCTTTTTCAGGTGAGGAAATGGAGACTGAGAGGTTTCGCAGGAAGTTCATTTGGACTCATGTCCCATGTGCGTGCACTGTCAGAAAGGGGTCACGCTGGGAGCACGCCTAACCCCGCCTCGACTCCAGAAGAGCCCGAGGACTCAGCTTTGCTGCGTCCACTGGGGCTGCTACTCGGTCACAGCGACACTGCTCCTCTTGATTAGACCCCAGGTGCCAGGCCATTGAAGAACTTTGATTTGGTTTGGCTCTCTCCTGGGTGGGAGGCTGACCTCTGGTGGCCACCTGGTTAATGAATTTGCTCAGATCCTTGGTTGGTTTAAAAGAAAAGGGGAAGGGGGGCTTTAAGGTTCTGGCTCTAGGCAAGGTGCGGGGACAGAGAATTGAATGAGGCAGTCCCTGCCCTCTGACTTACTTCACTTAGCACGATACCCTCAAGGTCCATCAGTGCTGTCACCAATGGCAAGAATTCATTCTTTCCTGTGGCTAATAGTACATCATATATATGGAGCATATCTTCCTTATCCATTCGTCTGTCCATGGGCCCGCAGGCTGGTTCCATATCTACGCAATTGTAAGTAATGCTGTGATGAACACAGGGGCGCACAGGTGTTTTCGGGTTAGTGTCTTGGACTTCTTTGGATAAATACCTACAAGTGAGATTGCTGGGTCACATGGTAGTTCTGTTTTTAATTTTTTGAGGAATTTCCATACTCCTTTTCACAGTGGCTGTACCAATGTACAGCCCAACCAAGAGTGCACGAGGTTCCCTTCCTCCACATCCTCATCAGGCACGTCTTAATATTATCCCACTCGCTAAATAATCACGGTGGCCCAGAGATGTCCAGATCGTAAGTGCAGCCAGGATGCACACTCAGGTCTTCTGACTCTGCTGCACCCAGCTCAGCCCAAGGGAAAGGCCTGGAAGGAGCGGGACACGGGATCCTACTGGGTGAGAAGGGGGTGACCAGGCAGAGAGATGCAGGAAGGGCATTCCTGGGAGAGGGGATGGCATGAAGTTGGTGAAAAACCTTGCAGGGTATGGAGAAACTGTGGAGGAAGGGAGGAAAGGCCTGGGAGGGGGCAGGGGCTGGATGGTGGTGGGGCTGTGTGCCCTGTGAGGACGCCCACACTTTGTCCCACGTGGTGGGACACTCTGAGAGTCTTGAAAGAGTCATATTTTGGTTTCTAAAACTGGCTCTGTTTCACTGGGAGGATAGGCTGGGGGTGTGACCTGAAGCTGGAGGCCACTCAGGACACCACTCGCTGCCCATGCCTGTGATGCTAACCTGAACCAGGGGTAAGGGCAGGTAGGAGATGGTGAGTGCCAGGAGCTGACCCCACGGGGCTGGCTGTGGTAATCAGTGGGTGTTGGTGCCAGCCCCACGAAAGGGAAGCCAGCTGGAGGAGTAGGTCTGGGGACAAGGTGACAAGTTTATTCATTTATTCAACACTTTTTATTGAATGCAGGCCCCTCAGCCCCCCACGAAGCCCGGTGCCTAGTAGGCGCTCTGCAGATGTGTGTGGTGGGTGGAATTATAAATGGAGACAAGAGGCTTCTCTCCCCCTGCCCCCACTCCCACCACCTAGTAGTAACGATCTGTACTCTTTACTCTTCCTGGGCAGGGGGTGGGTGGGTGACCGCTAGGCAGGAGGAAGAAGAGACACAAGTAACTCCTCAGCCCCTGGATGCAGTGGAGGCCGACCTCAGAGGCAGTCCTGGCCGAGGGGAGTTCTCACCGCAGGAAGGGGACGCAGCCCTACGGAGCCGAGCAAGCGTGAGTACCAGTATCCAGTTCTGCCCTGGGTGGTGGGTTCCCAAGTTCTGAATTCATTATTGAGCTGTAGACACCAGGGCACTTTAGTTCCCCTTAATTAATTAAAATATCACATAATAATCTCTCTCTGATTTAATGTTCAAGAGGCCCTGGTGAAGGCTGGGAGTGAGGAAATTCATTAGAGGAGATTGTTCACTGTCGATTGATTTGCCCATTCTTATTAATTTTCCCTGCGTCATCCATCCCTGGGGGCGGGGGAGGGAGGGAGGGCAATGTTGTTTTTTTTTAAAAACATAGGATTAAATTCACCATAAAACCTGATGGAAAAAAATCCACTTTGACTAAAAATCAGACGTTTTTGTGTTAAGGTGGGAAGAGGGTACATTTTGGATTGGACACTGGCTTTCAAATTATCTTCCTCGAGCCTAGTTATAACTCAGCTGACAACAGAAAACCGAGATTCAGGCTGCCTACTGCTTATGGCATCAAGTCCAACCTCTTCTGGTGGCATTTAGGGGTGTGGCCTAACCCCCACCTACTTGCCCCTACAGCTCCCAGCAGCCACAGTGGCCACTACACCCTGTTCACAAATGAAGCTGCACTTCTCCACCCCTGCTCCTTTCACATGCTGTTTCTCTAGCCAGGAATCCCCATACCCACTCCAATCCCCAGCTCAGATGCCACCTCTTCTCCTCTTCCAGGAAGTCTTCCCTGATCTTACCTTACTCTGATCACAAAGCAGACATTTTGTGCTTCCTCGGAAGGACAGTGACATCATCCCTCTCATCCCCACTTGAGTCTCACCAGAGTGTAGGGCCCAGGTCCCACCCGCTTTCACATTGCCAGTGTCTGTACCCCTCTGTCCTCTGGAGAATGCTACTCTCATGCATGTGTAAGATGACGGAGGGCAGGTCTAGTGAGTGAATTAAATCCTAGAATGCTCACACCACGGGAGACCCAAGTCAGGGAGAGCGAGGAGAACTGGGCCAGCAGCAGACAATTAGGACTGGGTAACAACTGCATGCAAGGTGACCGGGTGGGGCTGTGACTATAGCCCGGGTGGGAGGTGAGGAGGGTATGGGCAAGCAAAAAGGGGCAAGAGGCATAGGGGCGATGAAGTACCAGTGGGACCTGGCCCACCTCCAGCAGCATCCCAACGACAAAGAGACCACAAAGACTGTCCCTTAAAAACATTTATTTGCAGGGTGCAGGGGTCATGTGACATCACCACATCTATGAAAAGGGTAGAAAGCACAGGTTCTGGGGAATCGTGTTTCCAGACAGTAACGGCCACAGTGCACATTCTTTCAGCCTCTGCAGAGGCCTGGGGACTCTCACTGCTGAGAAGTCGTTAGGTTGGCACAATCATGTTCCTCTACATTTTTGGATTTGGTGAAAATTCCAGACAGGGTAACATTTATCATTATTTTTGCACGTAATTACGATGGTCAGCCCAGCCTCACGCAGTCTTCAGGCTCGGCTGCGTCATTACAGGCTCCGTCCACCCTGCTCTCGGGGTCTACAGCCAGCTTTCTGATTCCCATCGGGCAGACCTGAGCTGACTTGGTTAAGTGTGCGTATTTGCAGACGCACGCCTTCTCCAGGGCCTCAGCATCCCTATTTCTCCTGAGTGTCTGTCCACCCATTGGAGAGGTAGGGGGTGCTGAGCGGAGAGGGGCTGTGAGCAGGCCCCCAGCAGCTCCAACCTCCAACAAACAGAAAGAGCTTCCACTTTGATCAGTTTTAATTCTAATTTTATTCAAAGAAGGGGTTCGAAGGTTTTAAAGTCTGAAAACCACCCACCTAGTTTCATTCCTTGCTTATGCAGACAAGGAAACCGAGGTGCAGAAAGAAGGGAACTTGCGCAGGGTCACGCAGCAAGCCAGGCAGGAGGTCCCAAATGGGCCTCATGCTTCTAGAGTCCCAAGCCAGCCTCCTGCTGTGTCAGGGTGACACTGCCCCAATATTCCAGAGTTGGGACAGCCTTAAAGGCAGAAAATGCAGTTCCAAAACGGACCCCCAAATGGCATGCCCACTGCAGGCAGCATGAGGTTGTGCTTTAGAAGTAGAGGTGGGCCTGGACAAGAATCCCTGAAACCTGTGGAACTGGCCGCATCTCCCTCTACGTACTTACGAGATTACCCTGAGAGGCAGCACCACGGAGTGGAAAGCATGCCAAGCGAGGCCAGGCACCCTGAGTTCCGGTCCTTCTCAGAGGCCTGCAGACCTCAGGTGAGTGCTTCACTCTCGGAGCCTAGTTTCTTCATCTGCAGAGGGGGAGGTGCTTTAGTACGCACCCTCCCTGCTCTCCTGGAGCTGGGAAGTGGCCACGGATGGCTTCGTGAATTTTAAGGGCTATCCACATGTGGGATCCCAATTTAAAAAGTTTTAATCGTGTAAGATATCTATTTTTTCAATCCTAGATATTAAATATTTTGTTATATATTTTGCCTTCCTTCTTTCTTCGTTAAAAAAAGAAAGTGAGCCTCATTCCTTGGTGAAGTCAAAACATTTCCAAGTAAAACATGTTCTGAGTAAAACTCTGTTCCATACCCCCGCACCCCCCTCAGAGAGCAGGCCCAGGTCTCCACTGCCCACTGGGTGAGAGAATGCTGGGCCTGTTTGCAAGTGGACATCTCGGTCCCCAGACACCCAGCCACGGGACCCTTGAGTCAGGAAGAGTGTTTCTTTAAGATGAGACACCAGCAGGGGGAGAAGAGCTGCAGCCAGCTGTCCATGCCCAAGTATGAAGCAGTGGCATTTGTTTCTGAAGAAATACCAGTTTAAAAAGAACGTTAAGACCACATTTCCCGTATTTTTTCCACAGGGCCATCCTACTCCAGTA
Organism: Macrotus californicus; assembly: GCA_007922815.1. Classification (NCBI taxonomy): domain Eukaryota; kingdom Metazoa; phylum Chordata; class Mammalia; order Chiroptera; family Phyllostomidae; genus Macrotus; species Macrotus californicus. The sequence goes on from VMDR010001108.1 coordinate 53,075, forward strand.
TGGCAGGGCTGGAAGGGCCACAGGTAACATCCAGTCCAAATGCCACGTTTGCAGGTGAAGAGACCAAGGCCCAGAGAGGGAAGGGACCTGTCCAGGTCACACAGCAAGTTAGAGGTCAGGCAGGGGACAGCAGGGCCCTCTCCTTCCTGCTACAACGCACAGTCACAGAGCCCCAGTGATCAGCCGCAGACGAATGAGGTAAAGAGTCACCGCTACCGCGTGCCTCGTCAAGCCCTTGAGAGTTCCAAATGTACCATGACATGATCTTCCCTGGGAGGGAGCAGTTAAAAAAAGAATTCTCACGGAGCAATTCATTTCAAAAGTGTAAAAAACCACGTGCGGGCCACTTCCCCAGGGTTCCCCCTGCTAAAAACAACATCTGCATATGAATCTAGTTTGCACCTAATTTTTAAAAACATACAAAAGGGGTCTTCTACAAACACAGTTTCTCCAACTGGTCACGGAGCGAAACGATCCAGGACTTGACTTTTCCGTCATCCCGTGATCGGTGTTTCTGAGAGCCTGGGAGGAAAGGGGGAAAAGAATTAGAGGAGAGAAGCCTGCTCTGGCCCAGTCAGCTGCGGGGTGGGTGGAAGGTGTGGGAACTGACCCGTTAAATCTCCGCCGGGCGAGGAGTGCTGTGGGCCGCAGGCGGGGCCTCTGTGGGGGCCCAAGAAGTACATGCACAACGGACAGGCCGATGTTTCAGGGACTCCAACTTATTATGAGGAAAACCCTCCAGATGTTGGAAAACCCAGAGACGGCTCTCTTGTGGTAGAGAGCACTGCTCTCTGAGGTATCCAAGCAGGGGCCGGCCCACAGGGCAGCTGCAGAGGGAACTCAGGAGCTGGGAGGTGCCGATGCCCTTACAATTCTATGGCTCCCTTTTGAAAACTCATCTATGATGGGCTGTAGGCATAGCCAGGTATCATTTCTGTTTTTTTAATAAGGTGTATACATATTTATACTTAAAAACTACATATACTTAAAACATGAAAATATAGACTCACATCCATGTGTGTATGGACATATATAGACACACATACAAGCATACAGGACAGAGTCCCAACACTTGACTTTTCGCTATGTATTTATAAGAATAAAGCAGAAAGCCAAGCACCAGGGCAACTGTAAAAGCCATCTCCTAACTGCATTTCTATTTGATGATCTTACCTTATATTTTCCTCCTTGTTTCTAGGAGCTCTCGCCACTTGCACCCGCCCACCCCCAGCCCCACAAGAACCCACAGCAAGGCCTTGCTCTGCCTCCTCAGAGCTAGGCTGCTCACCAGCCTCACACTCAGGCACGCCCTGTGTCTCCTCGGCACTGCGCTCCCTGCAGTTCAGTGGCATGCACTTTTCCATTTTCTGTGCATCCCCGTCAGACCTGGTGCAAGGCCTTGGACACAGAAAGTGCCTGCAGTAGCGGCTGCAGACAGAACAGTGCGCATGACAACCACGGCAAAATCCTTCTGCTTTTCACAAACTATCAGGCTTGCTTCCCGTTTCCCCTGCTCTATTACTTGCCTGCGGGCCTTGGTGGCGGTGCCTGTTCAGGACTGTTCTTCCCACCCTGTAGGAGGCCTATGCCTCCCTGCCCTGGGCCTCTGGGGAGAGGAGCAGACTCCCCCCTGCCCCTGCGTGGTGGGGTTTGGCCACGGGACTTGCTTTGGCCAATGGACTGAAGCGGCTGTGACAACTGCGGCCTCGGAGCAGAAGCTTTAAGAGATTGTGTGCTTGGTGTGGCCTCTTGCTGGTCCCCTCTGCCATGGGAGTGGACACGTTCCACACTGGGGCCGCTCCTCCAGCTGGGTTCCCATCACAGAGGAAGACACATGGAGCAGAGCCACAGCCAACCCGCCCCCTGGACACAGAATGTGAGCGAGAGATAAATGTTGGTGGCCGTGAGCCAGCGAGGTCTGGGGGTTGTTCGGCAGCAGAAGCTGGCTAATAGGGGTTGGTTTCCTAAGTTCACAATCTACCCTTGGGCAGGGGACAGCTGCAACCCTGCTCTCTCCCAGGTGACTCTGAGGACTCAAGCCCACCTGGCTCAGGGAGATGCAGATTCTCTGCAGATGTGCTGCTCAGAGGCACCGTGCCAAGGACAGGGAAGCACAGCCTGGAGATGGCAGAGCTGCCCACGAGGAAGAACCAGACAGAGATGAACACGGCTCATGCTCTCTTCTCAGCGGGCACGTTTTCCTGTGGGCGTGGACACCGTGAGTGTCTGCTCTCTCTAGGAGATTCTGGAGGAAATACTCGGTTCTGCCTCAGAAGCAGAACAGCTGATCTTTTTCACCTTCTGGACGCCCACAACGTTCACAGCCTTTGCCGTGCGCGCTAGGTGGGGAGCGCGGATTGATACACGCGCAGAACATGCTGGAGACACCTCCTGCTAATGGTAGCCGGCTCCTGCTCTTGGTTGTATCCTTCCGGTGTCATTGGTTTGCATGTTTTCCTCCTTTTTTGTTACACATCTTGTAAACCACCTCAATTTCTTGTGACATAGGTGTGTAAATACCCAAAATGACTTAGAATGTGTACTTACCCTGTCACATGCGGCCATCTGGAGCTGGGAAACGAAGGACTTGGTACATGTTCAGGTCACTAACTGTCACCGTGCCACGGGACTGGGCCTCCCCAAGCGCGTTGGCCGAATGGCACTGGTACACTCCCTCGTCTTCCTTTCTCAGAGGGCTGATCTAGAAACAAAGCGAGCGAGTTTGTGTGGTTCTCTACGGCACAGCTCGATCAGGCCCCATTTAGCCTTCGTGATGCGTCTGAACACGTGCTGCTCTTCGGAACAAGCACAGCTCACTCACTGCCTCTCCGCTCGCCCTCAGTGCCCCCTCTATCACGGCTCTCATTTTGGTGTTTCTTCTGCTTTCCTGCCTTTTACTGTGAGCTGCCTAGTCCTCTTTTTTTTTAAAGATTTTATTTATTTACTTTTAGACAGGGAGGAAGGGAGGGAGGAAGAGAGGCAGAGAAACATCAATTAGCTGTCTCTGGCACATCCCCAACTAGCGACCTGGCCCGCCACCCTCGCCTGTGCCCTGACTGGGAATCAAACGGTGACCTTTTGGTCTGTAGGTGGCACTAAGTCCACTGAGCCACACCAGCCAGGGCTGGTCCTCTTACTGAAGGGGATAGGTATAGCTTATAAGGAAAATATTGCAAATTAAAAGAATAACAATCTATTGCCCAAGAAATGGCCCACAAGGGCTTCCAAAGGAGGCAGCCCTCACAAATTAACACCAGAGAAAACCCCGTCCTCCACACTTTCTCATAACAAAGTGTGGGAATGGTAGGGTCACGGACCCTTGGATGCTGTCCAGTCTGAAGCCCTCTTTTTACAATTGTGGACCCAGAGGATCAGATTTGAAAACGCCACAGACCTAACTGCATTCTGAGTTTCTGAGCTGGTAAGAAGAGACACCACACTTCAGAGAGGTGCTGGGGAAGTGGGGAAGACACCCCCGGAGGGCAGCCTGTCTTCCTGCCCCTGCAGGGCAGGTCCGCACCAGCCCTCTCCTCTCTTGCTACCTCTTGTTAGGACGGCCTCTGTCAATTGCAGGTTACCCTGTAGACGGGGAAGGGTCTGTGCACACCACCTCACTTTGAACTCGCACCAGTTGTGGGCGAAGGGGAAGCACGGTTATTAGCCTCATTTTTCAGGGGATTCACAGGTAAGTCTGTTCCAGGTGAGTCACAGACTACTAGAGCCACGTGGCCCTTGGACGCTGTCCAATCCAAAGCTCTCTTTTTAAAACTGTGGGCACTGAAGCTCAGAGAGGCAGAGTGACTTGGCCAACATGGACCCCTGTCTCGTCACTCCATTGCTCCTTCAAACACATGGCATTCCTTCTTCTTAGCAAAACTGCTGCAAGTGGCGTAGGAGGACGCAGAGGTGCCGCCCTCCCTCCTCACTGGCTGTGTGGGCTGGGGCAAGTCTCCCACGGCCACTGGAACAATCACCACACACCTGGTGGCTTTAAACAACACACACACCATCTGCACTTGCTGAGGCCGGAAGTGCAGGTGGGTCTTCGTGGGCCGAAATCACGACCTTGACAGGGCTGCTGTCTTTCCAGAGGCCCTCAGGGAGTGTCCGCTCTTGCCCTTTCTAGTCTGGAGGCAGTCTGCATCCTTGGCTCGCAGCCCCTTCCTCTGTCTTCAAATCCCACAATGGTGGGTCGTGTCTTTCTCGCACTGCCGTCTCTCTGGCTCTCTCTCCTGCCTCCCTCTTCCACATTTAAAGAACTCTTGGATGACCTTGGCCCCACCCAGATAATCTGGGGTAACTTCCTTATGAAAGCCAGCCGATTAGCAACATTAATTCCAGCTGCAACCTTAACCCCCTCTTGCCATGTAACAGAAAACATCCATGGGGTCTGGGCCTCGGACATGGCCGTCTTTCTGGGGCCATAACTCTGCCTGCCACTGAAGGTCACTTATGCCCCCAGGGGTTACACTGCCAGCCCTGCTTTCCTGACGGTTCCCACAGGGTCCAGTGAGAAGCGGGTAAAAAACATGTAACGTGTTACAGAAATATCAAGGATGCTTTGTAAGGGCCAGTCAATAACAGCCAGCAGTCCTAAACAAACAGGACGCTCACCAAAATCCAGGCTGTGGCCTCGTGGTCCGAGGGGCCCCCTCGCACCTGGACAGCCATATTGACATGGTCCCCAGGCAGGTCCTCCAGCACCTGGGTGCCCTCCGGAGACTGTGTGACCTGAAGAGGACAGGAAAACCAGGAGGGGTTTAGCAAAAGCATTTCGGGGTACATGCCACCCCACAGGCACCCTCACTGTCTTCATCGTCCTGCTGACCAAAGGCCAAAACCCTGGTAGCTCTTGCTCCTACTGAAATGTCCATCGCTTATAAACCCCCAATTACGTGCAGAAGGCACACCCCAACGGACAGCAAAGATGTGGAGGTTACCATGGTCTCATGAAAGCAGTTCAGAATGCCATGGCCCTTCTCAGGGCTGTTGTGACAAGGGGACAACTTCTGCTGTGACCCATGCTAGTCTCAAATACTGATCTGCGGGAGGACCTGGTTTTGGAACAGGACGGGGTCATCTGCCACCACCCAAGTCTTTCTAACACCCAAACCCAGTGAAGCAGCCTCTAACTTCATTCCAGCTGATCCAGGCTAGATAACCAGCAGAACTTTCTGGATGGCTAAGTGGCCAAGAGAGCAAACGCCACAGGAGGGATGGCAACTATCCTTCTCTGGGGACAGCTTTCAGGTAAGAATTTTGGGGCATAAACCTGGAGGCAGAGGAATGGTACATAACAGGGGTGTCCAGCTGGTGGCCCAACACAAAATTGTAAGTTTTTTTAAAACGTTAGATTTTTTTGTGATTATGTGTTGCAGTGTATTTAATGTGTGGCCCGAGACAACTCTTCTTCTTCCAGTGTGGCCCAGAGATGCCAAAAGGTTGGACACCCCTGTAAGATACCCTTTTAAATTCCTCTGGTCCACACATAACAATACACACAAACACACCTGGAAGAAAGGAAAACATTTACACATTTCCCCCCGCCCTCACACACACATGTGCGCACACACACAGAGTTCTTGGCTATAAGTACCTTCCTCCACATGATGACTGGCGGCGGCGCAGCCCTCACCTCACAGGACAGGTGCACCCGTGCCCCGGTGACGTTGTGAACACTTCGGGGTGGAACGACGACCACAGGAGCTGGGTGACGAAGACAAGGAAGCACAGCCATTACCCTGCCAGGTCCCCAGGACCCCACTTCTAGAATTCCCTGCCTGAGAAGGGCCTGCTGGGACAGACTGACGTGCGGAGAGCAGTGGCGACAAAAAGCCCTCCACCCACAAAGAGCAAACTCTCAGACGAGGAATCGTGGAATCGAGTTTGCCTTAGACCTGCAAGGATGCCTAGGAGCTTCCTCGCCCACCGTCTTTGTGCCACCAACAGGAAGGCAGGGCCCAGAGAGAAAAGGCAGCCACCTAAAATCATGCAGCACGTCTGCGGCAGAGCTCCGGTCTCCTCACACTCCTCCCCGGGCCCGGCTGCCATCTGCTTTTGGCTCAACGACAGGGTAGGGCTCCAGGAGGGGCTGGTGTCGCTCCACCAACAGCAGCCTTCTAACAGATGGGCCTTTCTCCTTTCCCGCGGAGGGTGTTTCAGAGAATAATGCCATGTAGAACAGCTGCATCCACCCCAGAGCGGAGACCCCCTGCGGCCCTTTCAAGACACTCATTTGCATATCACAGACTCGCAGACTCCACACTTGGCCTCCCCAACCCCACACACCTCCCACCCCCATTGGCAAAACTGCTGGCCTGGAAGCTGTGTAGAGCCTGGGAATCAGGCAGTGTGGATCTGGGCTGCCAGAGCATTACAGAAAGCAGAGGGAGTGTGTGGGTTCACTGGTTGGGACCAAGAGCAGGCGGGCATCTGAATTAGAAATTCTTAGCTGATACCCCACTCTCCTCCCTCCTCTCTGTTCCCACACTGGGACTAAAAGAATCAAGTCCATTGGCCTTGGCTTTCAGGCCCTCCATCAGCCCTTCAATGTACCTGCCTGTGCATGGAATGCACCCCCTAGCCCCACAGGTGGACGGCTCCCCATCGTGCAGGGCTGAGAGAGTTCTAGTCCAGGACCAGGGGTTCTGCACCGCTTCCGCCTGCTGAATCCGAGCCTGCCTTGCAGCCCGGGTGCCTCCACCTGATCTCACCTGCACAAGAAGGCAAGCTTGGCCCACCCTTGCACCTGGCCCCATGGCGTCTTGGGCAAGGTGAAATGCGGTCCTCGGGGAGGAAAACGCTGTTTGGTTCTGCTTGTCCGTAAGATGCGAACAATACCCTCGGCGCACAGGGTCACCGAGCTGGTCTCACCACGTGATGAGTGTGGAAGTGATGGTTTCAGTTAGCGTGGTAGGCAAGAGGGGGTCGGGAGCAGGTCTGGCATGCAGATGGCTGGGTGAGGAAACGCACGACAAATAAAAGAGCGAACACGGTCGTTCTCAGCCACCCGACTGCAGAGTGTGGACTCCTGGGGCTTCCCTGGTGACTCAAGGACAGCCCAGCAAGCCAGCCTCAGAGAGGAAAGGAGAGAGGAAAAGGAGAACAAAGAGGGAGACAGAAGGCTGGAGGGAGAGGGGAGGGGACAGGAGTGAAAGGACGCAGAAATGAGGCTGGTCTGGCTCCTTCAGACAGACTGGGAAGCAGATTCTGTCAAGCTAATGCCAAAAAACAAAACCAAAAAGCAAAACCCAACTTTGGGAAACTGTCTTAGAGCTGCAGAGTCTCCAACAAAGCCCAACCCCCTAAGATCCTGTGCCTGACCGTCTATGATGTGCTCATTGAGCCTCCATTTGCATGCCTCTAGTGACAGAGAGCTCACTACCTATGGAGCCAGGCCCTTCTATCCTTGGAGGGCTCTGCAGGTAAGAAAGCTTGCCCTCATTGGAGCTAAAACCTCCCTCCCTGTGTCCCCCATCTGTTTATACCAGGGCTGCCCTCTGAAGCCCTCCAGCCCCCTGGGTGTTCCAAGGGCTGCTGGTGAGGTGAATAGAGACACCGCCCTTCTCCCCCACGGGCTTTCTTCCCCCTCAGCCTGGGCAGCTCACTCCTTCAGCTGTGGCCATCTCACTGTCCCCTAAGCCCCAAACCTCTACCCACATCCCTGATAGAGCCAACATCCCCACAACGAACCAAGGTCCTGGGCCTCTAACACTGCCCGATGTGCGCCAGCCACCTGCCTGGCTATCACAGAGAACAAGAGCCCTGCTCTCTGGCAGGAGCCCCATCTGCACAGACAACAAAGACAGTCTGATTTATCCACATCCTTACAGCGTCGCCTCCCCGGAGCCCACACTGATCCTTGAGGGCTCGCTGTGGGGACGGCCAGAACCATGTCTTATTCCAGGGCCCTCTGCGGGTTCCAAAGGGATGCTCAATCAACGTGTTTTACTTCCATTCATGTAAAGTCATACATTTTAAATGAGATTTCATCAATCCCTTTCAGGCCTAAATGAATAAGCCAGTAAATCACACTTCCCCTTTCCCTCCTCGCGTTCCCCTCTTCCTCTCTCTCAATGACTCCACGTGAGAAAGCCTGTCCTGGAAATTCTGTCTTTGCCACTGATTTCATGGCAGAAAATGCCATTCGTTTTACAAAAGAGCCCCCTACGTTGGATGACAGAGTGGTACTCAAACTTTCATTTTTACATCTGTGTACGGGGCATTTGCTCTTCCTGGCGCCCAGCTCTAGTTCTGACAGATGCGCAAACACGGCCGTAACCGAGACACAGAGCGGGTATCTCGGACCATTTCCTCCTGTGCCTCTTTGTGACGGTCATCTGTCTTGAACTGTGACATATCTGATTGTGAATTGAAAATATTTTTATCCATAATAGCTCTTCACAACCAGCCATCATCATCGTTGTCACATTGGTAACGATGCCGCAGGCTGACACCGAGAGCCTGCCATGTGCCGGGCGTGCTTCTGCCACAGGGGTTGTGAGCCCGTCTGGTCTCTCCAGCAGTCCCACCAGCTGGGGAAGCGAGCTGGGGCCACCCAGCCCTAAGTGGTGCGGCGATGCTGTGGGCCCAGGGTCTGGCCCCAAGCTCTGCCCACACCATTTTGCCCTCTCCCTGTGTGACACTCCCATGGACCCCTCTGTCTTCATCCTCACACCAGCCCGGCATTTAACCACAGCTCCGAGAAAACCACGGCTCCGAGAGGCGACGTGTGTGGAGGGACAGGGACTCAAATCCAGGCCCCTGAGTCCATTAACTCCACACTGATTTCTAAAGTGTCACATCGGTTTTTCTGCATGGACACCCTTCTAGTGTAAGAAAGCATTCCTTGGGGATTGTGTCGGGGGCCCCCCAGGACAACCCCTGGGTCCCATGATTTGCTGGGGGGACCACAGGACTCAGTGCAGTTTTACAGCTATGACTTATCACAGAGACAAAGCACATCAGCAGAGGGAAAAGGCACGTGGGGCCAAGACTGGGGAAACCAGGCGCAGGCTTCTAAGAGCCTCTCCCGGCAAAGCCACACAGGATACACTTAATTCCCCGAGAACCGACTATGACAACATGTGCAAAATGCCATCCACCAGGGAAGCTCGCTAGACACCCAGGGCCTGACGGTTTTCACTAGGCTCCCTCTGCCTACTGCGGACGGCAGTTCCAGGCTCCCAGAAGGAGAGCAGGTGCCCAGCTGTCCTTTGTTCAGTGCAGGCAGTGAGCCACCACTATCAGTCCTGAACCCACGTCCCCAGACACCGGCCACTGGCCGCCCTTGCCCACGGGCCCGAGAGAGGACACACAGCTGTGCTGACCCTTTTCTGCCCAGGGACGAAACCCGCAGGCTTCACCCCAAGCAAGTAGCTCTTGTGACGACACCACTAAATGGGCCACATGTTCTCAACACCAGCAGGGCATTCCCAGCCCTGCCGTCCCCAAGGGCTCATTCTAGTGCGGCACTGGGATGCTCAATGCCATGACCGCTCCAGGCGGGAGGAACCCACGGTCAAATCCTGTCTCTGCCACACCTCAGTGCTATGATGTGGCTTCAGTGTCTTCTTTAAAATGAGCCTGGGGGTCCATTCTCCCTTCCCTCCCCTCCACTCCCCAGATGTTGCTGTGAGGAGGCTACCAGACCCCTTGCCAACTGTAAAGGCTTCCACGGAGGGACCTGAGGACTCGGCAGGTGGCGGCACTGAGGACAGTCTCCTCAAAGATGCCTCTATTGGCCTCTGGTGAGAGGGCCTTTTGGGGGGCCCTACCTGAGGCTCCAGAGGCCGCAGTCCACAGCCCTTCCTCTGGTGAGCCCAGGGCAAGGCCTTCTGGTTGCCAGGGCAGCCACGACCCTGGAGGAGCCAGGACCTTCCTTCCTACCTGCCTCTGACAGAAGTCGGCCCAGTCTGTGAATGTGCCAGCTTTGTCTCTCCAGCCCTTCCTTGCTCAACACTTGTTCCCTTCTGTTCATGCCAGCAACAGCCCTGGAAACGCTGGGCCAGCACAACTCTGCCCATCAGGTGACAGACAACAGTCACTCAGGTGTGTCCTGACAAAGGCAGCGCTGTGGGTGGGCAAAATGGTACCAAGGGAATCTCAGATGCCCAGGGCTGCATCATCAACCACAGGAGCTCGGGCAGCTTGCTCCCCACTTCCTCCTGATGTGCAAATGAAGATGATGACTGTGGCCCTCATCCCCCGGGGTGCAGGGAGGGAATGGGTGTGACTGCATTATTAAACGTGTGCATCTGTACAAATGAAGGGATCGATGTTATTATTACAGTGTGTGGGGATCTGTCCCCCTGCCCCATCAGCTACGTCCTTGATGGCTGGAATGAACGATCTTCCCAAATGCCTCTGAGATTTCTCTAGAGTTAATGGTGCTAGGGAAAGAAAGAATATCAAAAGTCATCCCCCAGGACCACACCTACCTGCAGGAAAGGGCGCACCAGCAAAGGGTTTACTGATCGACGCACTGAGCAGCCCTGGTAATTCACGCCAATAGTCACGTTACAACGCAGAAGAAGCAGCTCCCCCCAGCCTGCGCCTCAAACCCCTCCCTCCGCATGAAAGGCTTTTGAGCAGGAGACCCCCCCTTCTTTGTCCCTCTCACAAAGTGGCATTCGCTGCCTCTCCTGGTTACCTGGTAACACATGCTTCACAAAGACAGATTTCTAAGTGGAGCTGGAATTTCAACCGAGGTAAATTTTCTAAGATTCAGGATCTCAAGAGCTCATGGAAGCCGCAGGGGTTCAGGGGCCCAGTGAGCACTGACATGAGACCCTGTTCCCATGTAATTCCACACTCAGAACAGGACATCAGCCTGCTGTCTGCAGGATCCGACTCCCCCCCCACAACATGAGCGAGTGGTCACAGTGCAGAGAAGGAACAACACAGCCTTTCAAAGTAATGCCAGCGGCAACAACTTGATGCCAGGCGACCTGGCAGCTGAGAAAGAAAACCAACATTTAGTGCACAACAGGGCCTCGCCCCTGGGCCTGGCACTGAACTGCTCCGGGCCTCAGGTCCGGTGGCTGCCCAGCAGGCCCACCGCTCACACGCACCACAGGACCTCCTTGCTCTGTCTGGGTCTGCGCTGTGCCTCCCCACCCCACCCTTCAGCCCAGGGATGTCTATTCGTCCTTCAAGGCTCCTCTCCTATGCCCCCACCTTCTGTGAAGCTACCCTGTTCCTCTCAGGAGCCATCACCCAGTGCTAAACAGAGGAGCCAGCAAAGAACCTCGGCCGGAAAACAGGAAGGTAGATCCGGCCTGGGAAATCCTCAAGACTCAAGAGCCCGCAGTTTGCGGCACCTTCCGAATCAGGTTGCCAGGGAGCTGGAGGTGCATGGCCCCACTTGAGAAGAGCCAGGGAAACCCAGGCTGGAGCCCCAGCTTAGCTGGGAAATAGCCAGGTGGCTCCAGGGAGTCCCCCCGACCCCACTGCATGCCTCAGCTTTCCCTTCCGTGTACTGGGAGTGAGACCTGGCCAGGGTAGTTGTAAAAATCGAGCAAGAAGACAGGATGCAAACCCAATTTCCAACAGTAAGGAATGAGTTATTCACATGTGGGAACACAGTGGGTCTTCAATAAACGTGTGTTGATCAGCGGATTACGTGCACTAGGCATTTTGGGTCATTTCAGAGCACAGGAGGGAAGCATTTAAGCCTGAAGACGATGTCCAAATGCTGCTGAGAGGCACGTGTGAGGACGCCTCCCACACTGGGTGGGTCTTAACACATACTTACAGACGCCTTGTTCTGCTGAAGTCAGGGGTTGGCATATTGAAGGGGCAGGTGAGGGGCTGAGGGGTGGTTTTATTGCCAGTTTTGAAGCACCACAGCTGCTGCTGGGGCTCAGTCTGCTTCCCCTCAGCCAGGGTCCCCAGGGGCGTTGTTAAAAAGTGCTTCTGCTGTGTCCTCTGAACAGAGGATGGCTTCAGGGCAGCACAGAGCGAGGTGCCGCTTCCGCCTTAGTCACCAGCTAGGAAAGATCCCCTGTCCACAACTTCTTGATTGACCAGGACACAGGGGCAGGGCCCACACAGACATTTCAGGACAAAAAGCAGCAGGAAAACAGTGCCCAGTCTGGAACGGATGACAACTGCTGGGAGATTTGGGGGGGCCCGATGCCTGTCACTAATGGGGTCATTAAAAGCAGCTTCTGTAGGGCCTCCCTTTGCCTCTGCGAACATCTTTATGCCTGGGGCGGTGTCTGAGGTGTGCCTCAGGGCCCATGGATCAGAGTGGAGGGGCTGTCAGAGTCACTTGTCATTTGGTAATTTTCAGTGAATTAGGGGTATGGGGTTTCCATCTGCCATCTGGCCTCACTCTGGTAACCATGGCAACCACCACCTGCCTGACTTAACTCTATCAAGTCCTGTCCTCAAAGAGCACAAAACAGAGTACAGGGGACTTGGGAGCTGGTCAAGCTGTACTGGTCACCCTGGTCAGTCCCCTGCACTGTCCCCCCACCGCCACCACCGGAGTCTCAGTCTGCTCCCCATAATAGCAGACTTGGCCTAAATGTCTTAAACAGCTTCAAGGCATCTCACTGGGGAACAGAACGCCACTCCAGGGAAGCATCATCTGAGACCGTCTACGCCAGTAGATTCTGGGGCCCTGGTCAGCACTTATGTCTCCTGTGTGTGGAGTGAAAGCATTACCTGTCTGCAGACAAAGGGAATCGCCTGTGAATGAACTGCTGAGGAAAGCAGATTGTAAAATCAAGTGACAGGAACTAGAAAAAGGGAAGGAGACAGGACTGTTCACGTGCCACAGGGCAGAAACAAAGGGGCCTCCACAGTGGCTGACACAGTGCAGAGAGGGGATGGGACTAGCCCAAGGTCACTCAGGGAGACAGCAGCATGGCAAGTGCTGGCCAGCTCTCCTCCATGGGAGCCCCCAATGGGAATAGCCAGCGGCGATTTCCCTGTGCTCCAAGGAGGCTGCCGCGCCAATGGGCTGCACACTGTTTTCCTGCTTCTGGGACAGGAGGCTCCCCGCCCCATCTCCGACAACACAACAACACGAGTCTCCTGGATACACATCTGCCCGGAAGGCCTGGGAGAAAACAGCCATAGAAACTTCCCAATGCCTGTTAAGGCCGCCCCCACCCCGAAGTCTTCCTTGTCAGAGCTGAAGTCACCACACTGACTTAGGCATGTAGGTTGGACTTGGTCACCAGCATGGGCCAGAACTCCAAGCTGGGCTCCTTGAGACTCACCCTAGACTCTCCACTGCCCCCTCCAGGCAGCGTAGAAAGGGGCAGTTCTACAAAACACAATGGGCAGCAAGGTGCTTCTCTGGGCATCCCTTTACTAAGGTTTTGGGTTATTTTTGTTTGATTTTTAAAAAGGACACATAGAGAGCGGGCAGCAATAACACCCACAGGCAACTTTACTGTGATGTTAATGAAGCGTAAGTTTCTAGGTCCCAAGCAGTGATTAATTTTTGATTCTTTTACTTAAAAGTGGGACCTTCTAAACTGTATAAGCTTTAGCCCCACAAAACCTGGGTCTGCCCCTGAAGGCACTATAATCTTTTCAGAGCCTAGGTCTGCAAATGATTTACCTGTCCTAAGTGGGAGCTCCCTCAGGAATCCCCAGCACGGTCCCAGCCCTGGTGCTCAGCTCCGGTAAATTCCAAGTTCTGTTCGGGAGCTCCTTCCCCTCTGGTTTTTTCACGTTCCCTCCCTCTTCATTCAAACAACCCACACCGGGGACTTGAACCCACTGAGGTCCTCCCACTCTCAAACTCCCAGTCTTGTGGAGGAAAACATACCAGGCCTGCAACAGCTGCATCAGCAAGTATTTAAGTACCAAAAGGGACAGCAGGCTCCCCAAATTCCCACCAGCTCACTGGCTGGTGTCTCATGAACTTGGTAAGGGAGGGTGCAGCATGTGAATTCCTGCCGCAGCCTCCTTGCGCCCCCCTCTCAGATAAGAAAAACTGCTCAGGCAGCGTTGGCGCTGGGAGGTGAGAAGGGACATTCTTTCCCCAATACCCCAGAGGTCTAGGGTCCCTCTTCCTCCCACCGCAGCACTGCCAGGCGGAAGCCCGACTCACCAAATTCGCAAGGGCCGTCGTGCGCCTTGTGCAGGTGGCCTGGGTGCGCGCGGGGCACCTGCCGGGCGCGCACGCGCAGTGCACAGATGCTGGGATAGGAGCGGCCGTCGGAGCCGCAGACGGCGCCGCGCTGCGCGCACACGCAGAGCCCCGTGCCCTCGGGCGCCGCCCCCGCGGCGCGGCTGGCGCACACCAGCTCCGGGCCACAGCGCGCGCCAGCCGGGCCACCGCAGCTCGCGCCCTCCGCGCCCAGGCAGCGCGCGCAGCAGCCGCACTCGTCGCGCGCCGGAATCCCAGGCGCCGGGCAGCGCGCGGGCGCTGGACAGCGCTCCGGCCGGCACGGACCGCACTCTGGGCGCCGGCCGCCCGCGCGGAGGAGCCCGAGGCCTGGGGCCAGCGGCGGCAGCAGCAGAAGCAGCAGCGGGAAGAGCATGGGTGAGCGTGGCATGGTCCGCTCCGGGACGGCAGTAGCGCCTCTGCTTCGCTCTCCGTTCCGCGCGCGCGGCGCCGCCACCACCCCACCCGCCCCGCGGCCGCTGATTGGCCGGGCCTGCACCGCGGGGTGCCCGCAGACGGCTGCCGGGCCCGGGACCGGAGCGGCGGGGTGGGCTCCCAGCTGCCCGGGTTCGGAGCTGGAGGGATGTTCGGTAGACCCCTTGCCGGATACCCAAGGGTAGTAGGGGCGGGAACTTGCCTTAAGTCGCTGTGGTAGAGGCAATATTGTATACAAGGCTGGCTCCAAATATCATGCCCTTTAATCCTCTCAGAAGGATACGCCATTTTATAGCTTTCAAAGTTTTATTTTAAAAAAGGAATATATGGTTTACAATTCCAGAGTTTACAAATGGATGTAACGATACAAAGAGGGTTTCCCTTCTCCCGTGTCCCAATTCCCCGGCCCAGCCTCAAGAGGGCACTCGTTATCAGGTTTTTGATGTACCTTTAAGGAATTTTGCTTGCCTATAAAAAGCACGTACTTTTATAGCCGCTCTCTTTAAACATATACACACAGCAGCATGCCCTATACATTACTCTGTGCTTGGTTTTCCCGTCTGTGGTATTTCCCACAGTTTCCCCACCTCTTATCGTGTCTACAAATAATGTTGTGTTGGATGACCTGGCACACAGTGTCAGCATATCTGTGACTCAATGGGGAGTGCATGTTGGAAAGACACCGTGGAACAGGTTCTTGCAGTCACTTATTTATTCGTGCCGTCTCCGCGCCTGCTCAGAGCCAGGTCCTGTGCGCCCAGTCTGGCCAAGGACTCAGACAAAAAACACAAAGGAGTTGCTGTTGCTGGAATTTGACGTGTAGCCCCGTGAAGACAACAGACAGAGGGAGGGACATGCTGACCAGGCTTCATGGATGGCTTTTCTTGCCTTTACCCCGTTGCCCTCGTTTGCCCCATGTTGCTTGCTTTCTTTTTCTGAACTCCTAGTGATGGAGAGAGCATCTAGGAGTCTAGGACGACCAGCCATAGCACTTCTGGGTGGTGTCCATGTTGCTTTTCCCGTCAGGTCCTTCCCACTTTGCAGTCTTTCAGGGGATGCCCTTCCCCCAAAAAGGAGCCCCAGCAGAGGCCGCTTTATGTGGGGGTCAGAGCAGGGCCAGCTGCCTGGCCCGCTCCAGCTCTTCCCTCCCAAGCAAACACACAGGATGCGTATGGTCAGGCTTCGTGGGGTGGAGGTAGGGGTGATGAGGACTAGGTATAATAGTGTCGGCATAGCTCTCAGCACAGCTCTCTGTGCTTGTTAACGGCTTGGTTTCATCCAGAGGCTGCTGCCTTGAATCTGGCGTGGCCTCTTAAAGTACTTACACTCCTCGAGTCTCTGTGTCCTTCTGTGAATCTCTCCTAAGGACATATCACTACGTGTGAAGATTTCATTCTGGAGTTGGTCACCACAGCAAAAAATGGGAAACAACCTAAACGCCCACTGGTGGGCAATGATTCCATAAGTGATGGTACATTCAACGACAGAGGATTAGGTGGGCAATGAAAAGGAGGAAGGAGAGCAGGTTCACTGAAACCAAAAGATATTTGTAATATACTGTTCAGTGAAATAGCAACTATAAGTTGCATGTCACGTGCGATGGCATGTTTGTAAGCATGTGGTTGTATATCTATGAAGAAATTGAAGATTCTTTAGTGATGTGAAGGAAACACTTATAACAGTAAATGAGTAAAGCAGGACTGGAAAACAAGAGATGAACTCCATGCTGCATTTCAGGGACATCCTTCCTGGTAACTTCAAACTTTCAAATGGCTATAGCTGTCCAAAGAGAGAATGGACTACTCTAGAGGTAGTGAGCTCCCTGTGGGTGGGGGAGTTCAAGGACCAGTCTTGGCGAGGAGTATGGAGGGGATAAAAGAATCAGGGATGGGGTGAGAGGATCTTTACATCCTTCACTCTGAGCCACCACTCTTGCTGCACAGTGTCTGACCCTGAGACCTGCGCCGTGCGAAATGTGGTCATGATTAGCAAATTCATGTGTGCCGGAATGATTAGCCTGCTTTTATGCAAACATCGGTCTAATAAATGGCGTCATTATTATGAAATTAATGAGTGCTTCACGCAGGTTGGGATACACAATCAAAGAGGCACATTTACACCTGATCTGTGTGCCTTTTAAGTAGTAGGGAGAGCATTATATAAGCAGACTCTTTGAGAAAATGATCAGAATACTCATTTTCCAACCCTGAGCCTGTGGCATCTGAGGAAACATTCCAAAGCTCTGAAGGTGACTGGCATCTATTTCCTCTTTAAAACTGCCCCAAAGCCCAAAGCGCAGTGAACGCTGGTTCCCAGAGTGCCAGTTAACACTGTAGGCCCCTAGAATTCTGGGGGAAAGCGGTGGTGAGTTCTCTTAGTGGGGAAGAGAGTTGAGGCATGTCTATCATCTGGCAAGGGTTAAGGCGGTTATTTGGCTTCCTAAACTGAGTCCTGGGGAGACCGAAGGTGTGGTCTGGAAGGTGGGCAGAGAGAGGGAACCGTGTGTCCGCAGGCACGAAGACCAGAGAGAACACGGCACAGTCAGGAGCAAGGAGAAAACTCAGCCAGGCTGCAGAGCTCCGTGGGGGTGTGGCAGCTCAGGAGGCAGGAGGGGAGGCTGGAGAGGTCAGGGAGGGCCAGATCACCAGCCTGGCCTGGCCTGCTGGATACGCTGGGACCCAGGCATGGTGCTGGTGGCTCAGGCCTACATTACTGTCTGACAGGTAGATACTTCAAATGTGGAGGGGAAGGGGAGAGCATATTCCCACTGGGGAGCCAGGGAATAAGCCTGCAGAAAGTCTCCTGGTTCTCCATTCTTCCCTTCAGCATTTTTTTCCCCAGGGCTTCAGCCAAAATGCAATGTTTGTGTTGTGGCCACGCATGCAAATCGCCACCTTGTGGACAACACAAGGATTACAGATCTAGAAGTTCCCCATTCATTAGTTAAATACATTATTTTCTAATCATTCTAATGAGCCAAAGTGCTGGATGAGGTGCTTTGGGTCCAGAGGAGAGGAGACAGGCGTACAAGATCATCACCAAATGCTTAGAAGTGTGAGTCTGCCTGAAGCAATGGGGTGAGTGAGGGAAGTCGGGGAAGGCTCCACAGAGGTGACACCCTAGCTGGGTCGGAGAGGGAAAGGGGTCTTTAGAAATCACCTCTGATGCCCCCACTTTACACAGGGAGTGACTGCAGCCTAGGAAAGGATGGGACTTGGTCAAAGTCACACAGCTTTTCAGGGCAGCGCTAGGGTAGGTTTCTGGGTGCCCCGGCCCAGGAATGACCTGGGCCTCATTGTGGCTGGTCTTCGGTTTCCGTGGGTTCCCTCCTGGTGCCCTAGAAATGGCCTCTGCAGGTCTGCTGCTCTGTCTCCGCCCTGCTGCCCCATCTCAGCCATTCGTCCCGCCTGCCTTCTCTGCACACTGACCCCTTCCCTCACTCTGTGTTCCGTCAGATATCATTGAAGAGCACCAAAGGCCTCTCCAGGGCAGACCCTGTGCTTTAGCCAGCGTCTTGGCCAACCTAGGAAGAGGGCTCAGGATGTGTCCCTGGAGTGTCTGTCCTCAGGGGCTAGCACATTTCTTGGTCCCTGGGTACTTGGTAAACACCTGTGACATAAATAAATGATCCAGGACAGGGGCACCTGAGAGGTCAGCCCCGCCTTCCTGTGCCCTTATCCAGAGCTGAGTCTGGTCTGGAAAGATGAACGGGGGCCATGTCACAGAGGTCACTGAATGCCCGGCTGAGGAACTTGTCTTTATTCTGCCCACAGGAGGAGCTAGCCCTGCGTGTGACAGGATCAGAGTACAGGTCAGTTTCATTCTTTTTCAAAGGGAGAAAAGGGTTTGTAGTCAAGATCACACCCACCCAGAAAGCCACCGATATTACTTAATAGAGAAGCCGCACTAGGTCTTCCGTGTGTCCGGGCTCTTATTTTTTCTAAGTTTAATAATTAAGCCATACGTCTATAGGAGAAGGAGAGGCTGCCTGGGAGACAGGCACGGCCTTTGGGCTGCGTTCCCTTCTGTCGTGTCACCAGAAGTCAACCCTGCTGAGTTCGGGGCTCGAGCACAGGAACCCTTTCTAAGCGGGGTCCTGGAGTAGTCAGTCATGTTTGCTCGCTCTTCGCCCGCCGACTGCAGCATCTTCTCGTGGCTCCCGGGAAGAGGTCTCCGGTGGAGCACTGTAGGGCTCGGTTGGGTAACCTGGCTGAATGCAGGAAAAGTGATCAAATGCCCTGAAGCTTCAGAAAGGAATTAATGTGCATTGGATAGGAGAAGCATTATTCAGAAACGCTTGCGTAGGTTAGAATGGTAGAGATAAAGCGGGTGTTGACGTGTTCTCTGGATCCATGTTGAGTTCTACCTTCGGGTTCAACACCAAACTGGGAAAGTATGAGAGCGGGAAAATGAAATCTGTCACGCAGGTTTGGCTTCAGGTTCCAGAGGGGTCGTTCTGGAGCGTGGTAGCCCCTGAGAGAGGGGTCTTCATTGATATGGGTGAAGTGTTGCTGAGCTGGAGCATTTCATCACGAGTGTCCTGGTGCTCCTGCCACTGTAAGGCAGCTGCCTTCCCAACTCCCCGGGGTGGTCAGTGGCAATTCGAAGTGAGTCTTCCCTCACGGTGTGAAGAGGGGAATTGTAGGATTGTGAGGAACACCACCGCGATAATTCAGGAATTTAGAACGTCCATTTGAAGTCCGGGCAGAGGAGCCAGGAAGCCTCTGGCAGGTGGGCACTCCTGGAGAGAGAGCATCTCCGTGTGTCCGGGAGAGGAAGCGCCTCGCAGGTCTGTCCCTGAGCGGTGTGGCAGGGATGCACCGAGAGCTGCTCCTTCCAGGCAGCATGAGGCCTGACTCCAGAGAAAACACATCGACGGTGTTTCTTGTTTCTAGGCATCTAAGAAGAGAGATACGTCTTGCCCGACCTTTATCTTTCTGTCGTTCTCAGTTTTCTCCCATTATTTTCAGTTTTGAGAAGAAGCGTTTCTGGCCCCCCACCCTGAATCCCTGATGTCAATGCTGAGCCAGGTCCAGTCGTGGCTTCTAGGCCACTGGGGTCTGTTGGGGGAGCTGAGGCTCAGGCACAGTGACGTGATGTGACGTGACTGCGTAGTCGCATGCCCGTCAGTGCCTGGCAGAGAGCAGGCACCCCGAGTAGCCGACGTTTACTGCGTGCCTGCTGAGAGCCAGGCAGCCCCCTGGGCATCCATGTGTGTCAGGTCGCTTCAAACGCACATGTCCGCGAAGTAGGTGCAGCTTATCTCAGACAGAACCGAGGGTCAGAGAGGTTAACCACGTACCTGGCCCAGAGTCACACCGCTGGTAAATTGTGGAGGTGGCCCCAAGGTCTACATTCTGAACCACGACGCCAGACTCCCTCTCCATGGGCGTGTTAAATAAAAAAATAAGGAAGGCCTAAATGTCTGCCATAAAATAGGTGTAGGCCAAGCCAAGAGAAATAAGATTATACCACGGTGATCAGGAGACACGTCGTGTCAGAAATTACACCTGAGGTGGGAGCTAATGAGCCAAAACGAGGGTGGCGAGCAGAAGTGGGAGAGCGGGTCCTGGGTGGGAGGAAAGGGGTCAAGTCGGGCAAACACCAACAGCTTGAGTTGGTCAGTGACGGTGCCTGCTCACTGCCCCTACGACCCTCTCCACTCCACCAGGGAGGCGTCGGCCACGGGCGTTATGGACTGAATGGTGTCCCCACAAATTCATATATTGAAGCCCTAACCCTGTAACTTAGAATGTGACAGTATGTAGAAACAGGGCCTTTAAAGAGGTGATTAAGTTAAAATGAAGCTGTCGGGGTGGCCCTAATCCAGCCTGACTGGTGGCCTCATAAGAAGAGGAGATTAGGACAGACATAGAGACACCAGGGATGCATGTGACAGGGAAATGGCTATGTGAGGACACAGTGACAAGGCAGCCTTCTGCAAGCCAAGGAGAGAGGCCTTAGTGGAAATCAAACCTGCCGACACCTTGCTTTTGGACTTCCAGCTTCCAGAACTCTGAGATAACAAGTGTCTGTTGGTTAACCCTCCTGGTATGTGGCGTTTTGTTACGGCAGCCCTGCGAGGACTAAGGTAGGGCTCTATGATTGAGCCACAGACAGGCAGGCATAGACTGGCTGTGTCCCACCTGGGGGAACAAATGGACTGGGGCAGTTCTTTTCTCTTGGCAGTCGGAACTGGGGACAGCCCTGGGGAGGAGCCCCTGAATTTGGGGGGTACAAGTATAAAGGATGCCTTGAACTAGAGTCAGGACAGTTGTGAGTGGAAGCTGTGGGAGAGTGGAAATCATAAGGAAACAAAGGGACTGAGCCATGGAGGGAGTAGATTGAAGCAAAAATGCCGAGAGGGAGAAATACGAGAGAGAGAGAGAGAGAGAGAGAGAGAGAGAGAGATGAACTTCAAAATACCTGTCAGTGTGTGCAGGAAACCAGTGGAAATCAGGCTGGAAAAGAGGGCTGAAGCAACTTCTTGGGCGAGTTGGACTGGAGTGCTAGGGCCGGGGGCGCAGAGTGTGGGAGGATACTTGGCAGGGGGTGACAGGTCTGAGCTGGGCTTTGGGGAGAGGTGCGTGTGGACTGAGCGTGGAGCCTGGAGGCTGCAGGGCCCCTCGAGAACTCTCATGAAAATCCAGGCAGGAAGTGGAGAGGGCGGGATCTGGGGTAGAAGCAGTGTGAATGGAGAATCCAGGGTACTGATTAGGGGAAGGACCAGCTGCGATAGCAAACTGCGAAGTGGATAATGGCGCTAATATAGTAGCAGTTTATTGCTTAGTCATGTGAAGTCTCAAACAGCTGTTCCTGGGCTCCTCCAGTGCTGACTCAGGGGTCCAAGCTCCTTCCAGGTTGTGGCTCCACCAGTCTGAACACCAACTGCACGCTGCAGAAGGGAGATGACGATGTGAACGAGGCACACCCACACCCTGAACCCTCCGACACAAATGGGTGGATGAGAACCACTGGGAGACATAATGAGTGGAGTGAGAGAGCGGAGCTGATGGATGCGGTGAATTGACAGACAAGGACACCTGGGGTCTAGTTCCCATCTGGTCCCAGAAGATCATTTGGCGACAGGGTTGCCATTTAAAATTCATGGGCAATTCTGATCTTTGGGAGATCTTATCACATTCTCCTCTGTGTTGGCGGGGTTCAGATTTGAAGTTTTCTCCAGCCCCTTCTCCCAGCAGATGAGCACCCTTGTTTCCCTGGAGAACTTTGAAGACATTGGTTCCAGCTTCCTGGTTTATTACCTGGAGGCACAGTCCTGCTTAACTGCTGGTAATATTCTTTACAGCTAGCTGAAGAGGCCTCAGCTGCGGCAAAGCTCTCCGAGCTCAGGGGGCCCAGTGCTCACAGCAGGGGCCAGAAGAGCCAATGGGAGCCTGGGAGAAAGGAAGTAGGAGGGAGGCTCTGGCCTTGGCCGCCTGAGAAGGAGGGGAGAGCGGAGGGGTGGCCAGCAGTGCTCTGAAACGAGGAAGGAGGCCGCCCACTTGCTTTCATTTCTCTGGTAAATGTTTGACTGGGCATTGGCCTTGTCTGTGAGTTTTATGGGTGCTGTGGAGGGAACTGGGCAGCACAACAGACTGTCGGAAGCAGGCATAACCAAGAGGCCGGAGAAGCTCAAAGAACAGCCCAGAGAAGCACAGTGCTCACCGGGGCTGCCTGCGGGGCTTTCCCACCAGGATGACCGCCACAAGTGAGGGGTGAGTCCTCAGACAAGGCTTAGGACAGGCTGTGCTGGCCAACCACACGTTCCGGCAGCTGTCTCCTGTGACCTTGGCGACTCATGGAAATCGGAGTCAGGCATGGTTTAGCCGATTTGTAGGCAGGCTGGCACGGAGGAGGGCACCGTGGACAGGGAACAGATTTCCGTTCGTCTTCAGTTTGGGGCCGCAGAGCAGAGTGGGAAGAGCCTGGGTGTGGTGTTAGAGGGCCTGGGTTTAGATCCTGGCCCGGCAGTTTGTGGCAAACGTCAAAGCCTCAGTTTCCTCACCAGTAAATCGGACGTAATAGCCCCCACCTATTTAGCCCACGGCTGTGTGGGGATCATGTGAGAGTGGGAATGGGGGAGGTTCTGGGGGCAGCGAAGTCTTGCCTAGATGTCAGCAATGAAGAATTCTCACTCAAACATCTAAAGACTACTACAAACATACACAAAATAGACCCTTCGCTTTTGGGGTGACGGTGGATCTGTTTAGATTATCAAGGGACACTGTGGGAGACAAGAGGGAGGGAAGGAGCCATGAAAACTTGGACAGGCACCCTGAGAGCCAAAGGGGACCCCTGGAGTCCCAGGCACAGGGCAGGAGGGAGGAAGCCTAAGAGCAGTGCCTGGAGAAGGACATGTGACAACAGACAGACCGGAGGTCAGCTTGAAAGACAGGTGGACAGAGAGGGGGCAGTCAGTGGGGTGGGTGGGGGCATAAACTAGAAAGCATGAGGGAATTGGACTCTTCCTCCCCTATCTGTAGCTGGGCTCCCTGGGCACAGAGGGCCCAGGGCAGTGATGTGGTGGGACGTGGACTTTTAGGAAGACCAGTCACGGGGTGGACAGTGGATTGGAGGGCAGCCGTGCTGGATGTAGGAGACCTGGCAGGGGGCTGTTGTAAAGCCTGGCCCGAGGCAGTGGCTGTAGGGACCGAGATGCGTGTGAATTTGGTTGTGATTGCAGAGGTCGAACGGACGGACGGGGCTCGATGTGGGTGTGGCTTGGAGAGGAGGGAGTTGAGGGTGACCCGATCTCTGGCTCTGACTACAGGGCCGAGGGCGGGGCCATTCCTAGGGGGAGGGTCCCCACAGGGGGAGCAGGTTTGAGGGATGTTCAGCTGAAACTCGGGCTGGAGGGCCTGTGGGACATCCAAAGGGAGATGACCAGGAGGGAAGCGATTGGCTTCACCGTCTGGGCTTGAAGAAATGGCTGCGCTGGACCCAAGAACACGGGCCCTCTGTGATGCCCGTTGTGGCCTCCGCGCCCCTGACATTTATTTGAAGTCAGCACCACGCCGCCTCCAGGCCGCCCTCTCCATATTGGTCATCTCCCTGGACATGGGCCAGCAGCTGGTCAGGCCCTTCTCACAGGGCAGGGCTCAGGCCTGAGCCTCTCGTTCAGGTTTGTCTGACCCATGAGGAGTAGGGGGTCGTCGGCTTCTCCAGGGACCACAGACGTGGAACATTTTTCAGTGTCTGAATGTAATTTTTGTGTGTGAATGTTTTCTGTTAGGAAATATAACAAGGTTCAAACCCCAGGTCTGCTGCCCTCTAGTTGAGTGACTTTGGGCATTTACTTGCCCCCTCTCAGCCTCGGTTTTCTCACCCCCAAAGTGGGAGTGGCCGTGCCAGCTGCCTGAGTTGCGAAGGTTAAGAGATGGGACAACTGTGAAGACCTGAGTTAACGTCCAACATGTGGCAAACCTTCAATAAATGGTGGTTATCACTATTGGTATTTCGTTAAGTGAAAAGAAATGAAAACAAATATTGCTTTATTGGACAGTTAAGCATGGGAGAGAGTAGAAAAGTGGGCTCTTGCCTTCTTCAGTCACCATTTTGTCTTCGTCCAGCTCTCTCCGAACTTTTGAGATGTGTGTGAAGACACCCCCCGCATGCCCTCTAACGGAGGGTACCCACCTGGAGCTGCCCGTGCCTCTCCGTACAGTGAGCTCGGAAAGAGTGGGCGAGGTCAAGGCAAAGGAGAAGCAACAGAGATGCGGGCACAGAGGAGGGAACAGGAGGCTCTGGGAGAAAATGGAATAAAGACAGGCCAGACCCGAAAGGCCAGTTAACACCTCATCTGTGGTCCTCAAAGTTGAAGCTGGTTCCTGTGTTTGAGTCACACTGTGGGCTGGTGGCAGCCTCTCTGGGGACCTTTGCTGAGGACCCAGCGAGCCCTGGGGAATGAGAACACTGTGGAAACTAAAAGCACGTTCTTTCCCCACAGGGCCTAGAGTTTGGCACAGGGAAAGGTCCCATGGGTCGGCCCCAGTGGAGAGCTCTGTTCCTGACCCGGCTGAGCTGATTCTGTCTCTGTCGGATGGTTAACCAGCTGTTCACTGGTAGAGCCAGGGACCCAGCCACGGTGCCCAGCTC
This sequence comes from Macrotus californicus, assembly GCA_007922815.1. NCBI lineage: Eukaryota > Metazoa > Chordata > Mammalia > Chiroptera > Phyllostomidae > Macrotus > Macrotus californicus. Next base: position 77,739 of record VMDR010001108.1, read on the forward strand.
CTTGGTACACGGAGGCTCCCCAGGGTCTGCTGGGAACCAGGCCGCTGCTTGGAGTCCTGGTGAAGCAGTGTGTGTGGGAGGCAGACGTGGGGAAGGTGGAAGTGAGCTGAGAACCAGCACACACGGTACTTTTCAGTTAACAAAGCACCATTCCTATCCATTCTGGGACGATCGAGGGAAGTGAGGGCATCACACCCGTTCTACAGGCGAAGCATCCAGGGCTTCAGGAGGAGAAGTGACTCCCCCAAGGCCTCAAGGTCTCTGACTCCAAATGCCAGACTTTTCCCTCCAGGCAGACCCGAGGGCCCACACAAGCACGAAAACACCCTGTACACTCCCTCTGAAGGAGGGTCTGACCAGAGCTGACCTTTCCTGGCTGTAGAGCAAGGTCAAAGTGAACAGGAGAGACGAAACAAAGGAGAAAACAGAGATTTGGACCCAGAGAAAAGAGAGTCTCTGGAAGAAAATGGAATAAAAACAGGGTGTCTGTGTGTCTTTCATTGTAGAACTTTGCCCTGATTCTCAGAGAGTCACAGAGAGTGACAGGCGGAGACAAGCCAGCAGGCAATTAGAGAGAGAGGCAGGCAGAAGGGTGCAGAAGACGCTCTGGGAAGGCTGTCAGAGGCGGGCCCCAGGGCAATAGAGGAGCTGGGAAGAACACAGAAGAGACCGTCAGCAAGGTGGCAGGCAGCCTTGCGTGGGTTTTATAATGATCATGGACTTAGTTTTATTTTATTTTTAAAGTGTCAACTTTTTATTGTGGAGGTGGACAAGCTTATACAAAAGAAGAGAGACTAGTTGAAGGAGCCCCACATTCCTGTCACCCGGCTCCAGCAACTGTCCACGCACGGCAGCTTTGCCCTGGTGAGATTCCCGCCTGCTCCCCTGCTCCAGGCTGCCTGTTATTTCCCCGTGGATCTCACTTGTGGAAAGAAGTCCACTTTCCCCCGTGGAATTCCCGTGCTGTGCACAAATGACCCGGCACACAAATTCACTCCTAAACCTTCACAGGTCCCTGCGACCCTCGAGTCTTTGTTCCAGGAGAGCTCGGACTGCCCTGGCCACAGGAGCAGGAAATCACACTGAAGAGCCAGAGGATGTGACAATCGGGAATTACTTATGTGATCTCCCACTCGGCTAGAGTCGAGTCTCGGCTCCCCACTCACTGGCTGGGTAAACTTGGGCAAGTTTCCTGGTCGTCTGGTGCCTCAGTTTCCTCACTTGTGGAACGGGATGATCATAGTGCCCCTCTCACAGGGCTGGACGAACTTAGCAAACAAAGGAATAGCCCTTAACGGATAGTGTGGTGCACGGCAGGCCCTTGGGAAAGGTCCGTTTTCCAACCCGCTTAGAGCGTGCTAGTGAGCGCCTGCTACAGCTGCGCGCTGGGCCGGGAGCTGGGCTCGGGGAGGTGAGCGCCCCCAAGGAGCTGCCCATCCAGTGGGGACACAGACCCATAAAAAGACATTCCTAAACAGCAGGCTGGCTGCTGTGATGGTGGGCTAAGTCCCAATCCATCCATCCTTCTCAATTCATAAGTGGCTAAACTGAGACCCACGGGTCCCCTGAGCCTAAGGAGCCATGGCACATAGCAGCAGAGCTGGGGCGGACTCAGCTGTTTTTCCTGGCTAGGCCTCTTTTCACGAGGGCCTCAGAGGAGGCCGGCAGCGGGAGGGTCGCAGCGTGCTTCTGGGCCACCCTACCAGCAGCAGTGCGATGGGGGCCTGGTCACGGGGCCAGGCTGGGACAGCTGCCCTGGCTATTGGTCAACCAGGTGAAGATTTCAGTCACAGTGTGGTCAGAGGTACCAGGGTAGGGGAGCCCCTGGCACCCCCACACCTAGCAGGAGGCCAGGGATTCAGGCCAGCTGCCCATGGAATGTAGCCTGATGGAGGCTGGAGGGTTGGTGCTCACCCTGGGCACCCCAGGGACAGTGGAGCAAACAGGACCTGAAGTCTGAGGTAGAGGTCCAGCCAGTTAGGGTTCCCTTTCAGTCCAGCAAAAGGGAAATCTTCTTTTGATCAGAGCTATCCCAAAGCAGGTAGGAGGTAGGGAAGAGAATCAGTACTCCCTGATCAACAAGGCTGTTTCTCAAGGGAAAGAAAATAAAATGACCTCTAGTTCCACCACTGTTTACAACCTGGGGTCGCACTGTCTTATAATTTTTTTCATTTAACAGCATATCAAATGTACATGCAAGGCACCACCACTGAAAAGGGGACCATTCACATTTGGGGGTGCCAGTTTGCTGCTGCCCACAGGTGCTGTTGCCCTTCTACAGCCCCGCCCCACTGGGAGCAGGAGGAGTCTCAGAGACCCCAAACGTGGTCTCCCGGCTTTGTGACAGGCTGGCTCCCACGCAGGCGTGGTCTGTTCACCGCGGTGGCTGCTGGAGTGGAAGCAGAGCCCTGCGGCACCGGCCCCCGCCCCCTTCCTCGAGCTCACCTCCCTCCAGCGGCCGCCAGACCAACTCTGGCTTGGCCACTCCAAACAGCAGACAGGCTCAGTAGGGAACTGATGAAGGCCGGGTCGCCCATCCAAAAAGTCTGGTGCTGACATGAGAAATTGCCTTTCCTTTTTAAAATTAATTTTCTTTCCTTTATTGGTTAAATGAATAAAGTAAGTTTAGTCTGATCCCGTGTTTGCTTAAAACTCTGTAAGTTATAAGCACACTTAAAATTATATACAATTATGGGAGGAGAAAGCTTTTATTTACTGCTTTTTTGAAAATGTTTTGAATGTTTTACAATGAGCGTATATTATATTTAAAATGTTATACACACACAAGGAAGAGACTGTGTGGGAAAGAATCTTGGCATTCTAGCATCGATACGTATCTTCGGATCCTGCTCTGATTCCCTAAACTCACATTTTTTAGAAGTGGAACTCCCGGAAATGAAATGGCTACATTTTAGAAGTTCTTGGTGTATATATTACAAAAGCCGTCCTCAGAATAACCATACCCACTTATACTCTGGTGGTCAGTAAATGAATACCAACTTGTCTTGGCCTTCAGTAATGCTGGGTAGTGTTTTCAATAATTCCTAATTTAATAGATAAGACATTTCATTTTAATTTCTACTTTTATTACTACTTGAAAATTTAAGAATTTATTGGATTAATAACTCTTAAGAATTTATAATTCTTTGTTCATGGCTTATTCTTTGGACATTTTTGTCCTTGTGGTGCTGCTTTTTCAATTTTTATGTCGTTGGTTTCTCATCCTGTACTTTGTTGAAGCAATTGAACCTTCTTTCACATACACTTTACAGTTCTAAATATGCTTGTTTACCTTCTATTTATATTCTTACGGCAGTTAACTGTGGCTTTTTAACATAGTTACTTAGAATCACGTTTTTCTTGTAAAGTCCAGAAAGAGAACCCGGCTCTCTGCATCCGCTCCCGAACACAAGGAGAACCCAGCCCTCCCTTCCTTCCTTCTGCACCCACACCTGTCCCACCCCTCCCTCCGCCCCTGTGGGTGTCATCTGGTATTTTGCCTCTAAATTGGCATTTCAAACATTTTGTTTCATCATAATTCCTTATCTAGATATTTCACAATATGTTTTACTAATTTATCTGTTCATTGTTGCTTTTAAAGTCTTCTCTTATTTTTCTTATTTCTTGAAAATTTTCTCCAACATTTGTTTCAGAGAAAATCTTTTGAGTATTTGTGTCTCTAAAAATGGTTTATATATATATAAATATAAATTTATTCATAGCATAAACTTATGTTTTAATAATATAAATAAATGCAAATATATATTTATATGTAACTATTTTTATTATATAACATATAGATGTAAGTTTATATGATACATTTATTTATTACATATGAATATGTATTTAAAATTTTGTGCTCAGTATTAACAATAAGTTTTGCTGATTTCTTTGCCTGCTGTTGCTTTTTATACCCCTCTGCTTCCTCCTAGATTTATCCTTCTTATAAAGAATTTCCTCTATTTCATATTAACCTTATTTCCTCAGGAGTACGTTCCCCTAGCTGCTGAATTTCTGGCTCCCTTCTGTGGTGCACTCTCTCCCCAGCTGCTTGATGGTTCCTGGCTGTATGTTCGTCTTTGTGATGGCACTTTCCTCTGGGACATTGGCTTTGGGAGGGGAGGGGTGGTGGCTGCTGCCAGTACGAAGTCCTCATTCCAGGCAGTGGGGTGGGGGTGGGATGTACCCCTGGGTGGGGCACCTCGGGAGCTGGCCTCTGGCCGCCAGAGTTCCTGGTCGCTCCCAGGTGCCACTGGCAATCTGGGTACTGCCTCTCTCTGAGTGACCCACCAAACTGCTCCTGGGGATATCAGCACCACTGCCCCAGCTGGTCAGCAGGGCTGGGAGGACACCTGGGCACCTGAGAAACCCCAGCTCATCATTCTGTGGGCTCCCGGCAGTCTCCATCCTGCTTTGGCCCTTCCACTCTGGGTGCAGGGCACTTCCTGACTGGCCTCGCAGTCCGTGGCTGTGTTGGCCAATGCTTTTTCTCTTTGATCTAGTCCCAGTCTCTCTCCATTGTTCAGGATCTTCTAGTAGTTTCTATGCCCCTGATAGATTTCCATCTCACTTTCAAATATGGCCATATTTTCTTTCTTTTTAAAAAACAACATCTGATGCTTTTGTATGGGATGGGGGACTGATGTATGTACTCACCTGACCTTCCTAAAAGCCAAAGTCTGAGTTTTACAGATCCATCACATTTCTGACAGCTTAAGCTCCCCCACCCCCTCCACTTCCAGGATATTTCAGACTCATGGTTAGACATAACTGGGAGCACTAGGATATTAAAGAACTACAGGGGAATGTGTCAGGCTCACGGGCTCCCCAGCGGAGTGCCCTCTCCTGAGACTTCTGAGGGGAAAGTAGGAGCTGACCAGGGAAAAGAGCACAGGATACGGCTGCATGGACGCTGCTGGGGTAGGGAACTGAGAGAGCAAAGACCCGGAGGTGCGAGAGTGTGCAGAGGTGGTGTGCTGGAGTCAGAGCAGCAAGAACGAAGTGTGGAGGGAGCCCCAGACAGGAGCAGGCCCTTTAAAGAGAAGTCGTAAAACTGCTGTCACGTGTTTCAGCCACGAGACCCCAGCTGCCCTGTCCTGCAGACGAGGCAGCCTGAAGAGGACCAAGTCCACACTCTGTAGCCCATATAGCCGCTGTCGTGCCCCAAGGGCCCATCAGTGGATCAGCAGCGAGCTGACGCTTCCTGGCCTCTGGTTACAGAAAACCGTGTCCAAAGGCTGATTTCCTGTGAAGTTACTGAAACTTTAGTCTCAGGGCTCCTCAGCCCTTCCAAGGCTCCGGGAGGGTGCCCCTTAGCTAGGTCTTCGCACGGTGATATGTTTTCCTTACAATATGAAAAGTTTGTGGTTTCATTTCAAAGGATGTCCAGGTTATTTCAGCTGTGGGCCCCCCCAAACCTGAAGCTGTCCCTGCCTGTGTCATCAGGAAAGGAAGGAGTTAGATCCAGTTGGCAAGGCAGTTTGGACAGATCATCAGACTGGGGAAGGAAATCAGAACAATTAACCCGCCTAGGGAAGGGACATCACCCGCGAGCAGCACCGGCTCGGAGAAAGCAGACTGTGAGGGACCGGGTGACCGTGGTGGGCCACAGGCCACACTCCTGACAGCGATGGTCGGGACTGAAGGCCCAGCGACTGCAGCAGTGGGTGATCATGTGCATGTGTTTTCTGGCCGTTTTCCAGGGCAAGGCAGCTAAATGACACCTGTGCTGGCTCAGTGGACATGGAACTCTTCCTTCACTACTCCCTCATCCCATCAGTAAGTGCGGGCAGGGGTTAGGGGGAGGGGCAGGGAGGGGGCCAGGCTGCTCCCAGACACAAGCTCCTGAAGGGGCCTGAAGAGGTCAGCAGCGAGCAATAGGCTAAATCTCCTTGACTTGCTCTCCTGCATTATGAACTGAAAACACGGGCAGAAGAAGTGTTTTAAGGGCCATAGAGTCGGGGAGACTGGCTTTCAGGGGAAGCAATGATAAGCTGAGTTCCGTCGGAAGATGCAGTGAAGAGCATTTCAGGCAGAGCACGTGCAAAGGCTATGTGCATGTATGTGGGGGGCGGGGGTGGGGATTGGAGAGTGTAAGGAACTGAGGGGGCCGGTTTGGCCGAAGTGAATTGGGGTGGAGCTATCCAGGGAGGTGGGCAGGGCCAGGCCAGGAGGAGCACTGTGAGGCTCTGTGCAAAGGAGTTTTTATTCTGAGCACAACAGGAAGTAATGGAGTGTCTCTAGTATGAGAGTGGTGTGATCAGATTTGTGTTTCGAAATGATCACTCCAGTTGCAGTGTTGGGATTAGGTTGGAGGTGGGCAAGAGAGGAGGCAGGAAGACCAGTTAGGAGATGTTTGTAGAGGTCCAGGTGAGTGAGAGGCAGATTTAGCTCATCCTAGATGATGGTGGTCAACTCAAGACGTTTGGGAGTGAAAACAGTAGGACTTGGTAGTGGGCTGGGTAGAGAGGTTATGGAGAGGAGATGTTGAGGACGGCTCTGGTTTCTGACTGGCACAGCTGGGGGGACAGTGGTATCTGTCATTCCCTGGTTAAAGAAAATTAGAAGAGACCCAGGTTTGGGGTGGAAAATCATGAGTTTCATTTAAGATATACTGAATTCAAGAAGCTTTCAATACATCCAAAAGAAATGCCAACTGTGTATTTGGATGAACAGTTATGGAGCTCAAGGACAAGGTCAGGGTGCAAGATCAAGTTAGTGAGTTTTCTGTGTACCTGCGGCCATTGAAGGCACGGACATGGATCAGATTGCAGAGGAGAGGATCAGGTGGTAAGATGAGTGGTCCTTGGACTGAACTAGGAGGACTCCAGATTTCATGGTTGACTAAAGAGTGGTCTAACAATAGAGACTGAGAAGTGATGGAGAAAACCCAGAAAAGCATGGAAGGCTAGGGAAGAGTGTTTCTAAGAGAAGGAGAAGGCCAACACTGAGAAATGCTGCTGAAGGGTCAAGCCAGATTCGAACTTCAAGTTTACATTGGATAGAGCAACAAGATGGTAATTAGTGACTTTGGCCAGAGTTGCGTCCATGGAGTGATGGGGTGGAAGCCAGGTTACTTCAAGCCAGGGACTCGAAGAGCAAGTGAGAGGTAAAGAAATGGAGTCAGCAAGTGTAGACAGGTCTCAAGAAGTCTCTAGTAAAGGTGGAGAGAAAAGGACCTCAAGTATGTGAGTAAATGACTGAATCCACAGGAAAAAAAGCAGGATTTGCAACATGGCAGTTACTGTCCCCTTTTTACAGATGAGGAAACTGAGAGTCAAAGAAGTCCCCTCCCAGCCAGTATGTGGGAGACCAGATTTGAACTCATGTCTGCTTCGAGCAGCCCAAAGGAAAGCTCATTACAAAACATCCTGGATGCTCCGGGGTGCAGGCAGCCAGCTTCACACCTCTGGCGTCTGAGGAGCATACACATTCTGAGTGCTCTGCTTACCCACACGTTCTTTCAGAGCGGGGACTGAGTCTGCGCTGAGGACGAAGGTTCTCACTGACCCTCTCATCTTTCCTTCCCGTAGCTTTGCATCATTTTGGTCTTATCCTTTCTCCAAAGACGGGAGCACTGTAGACAGACAGATGACACTTCTTACCTCCTGGGCAACCGCTTTGGAATTATCATGTGAGTTGAGACAGAGCTGATCACGACAGCTTGTGGTACCCAGTGATTGGGGCCAACCCCAATTATCAGGCTGGGGTAACCCCGAATTTCCTCCCCCACCCTGCCTCTGCCCACTGTGGGCAGCCGTCCCCTCCCTGGCCCAATGCAAACCAAGCTCCGAGAGTTCAGAATTGGTCTCCAAGTCATTGCGCCCTAGGCACCCAGGGCTACTCATGTGCCTAAAACATCTCAAGGAGGCCCGATCACTATGGGAAAGGCCTTCCCACATCAGGACTACGACTGCCTCAGGAAGCAGGAGGGAGAGAGTTCCCTGCCCCTGATGGTAGCGAGCCTTCTTGTTGGGATGGCACCGTGAGTCATGCACCAGGAAAACCCACTGGACCAGGGAGCTTTTGGGGCCTTTCTAGCTCTGCCATTCTGAGGCTCTGCACCCCTTACCACATTTTCCCTGAAGATCTAATTGTTCATATCTCTTCATCATTATCATGAATATTTATTAATATTTCTAGTAAGCATAATAAAGCAGTTAACATTTAGTGTACAGCAATTATGACCCAGGCACTGAACCATTTGCTTTGCCTACTTTACTTTGATGAACTCTCTTGGCAGCTCAGCATGGTGGAGGTTGTTATCCTCATGTAATAGATGAGCAGACTTAGGCTCAGAGAGGTTAAGTGACTTGCCCAAGGCTACACAGCTCAATAAGTGACAGGAGCTTTAACCCAGGGTTGGTTGATACGTGCTCTGATCCCCCAGTGTCTTAACCTAAGCAGGCCAAGCATGTGGGTTTGCTGAGACCTCAGCTTTGGCCTCTGGAGAAGGGAGAGGAGGACAGGAAGTCAGGACCGTGGCTAGAGGTGACCTGGGCTAGAGGTGACCTGGGCTTTCGGGTGAGGGAAATCCAACCGCAGGGTCCAAGGGTTGCGATGCCAGCACCAAGTAGCAGACTCGTTCTGGGTACCACCCGGTGGAGCAGTCAGCCCCTCCCAGGATGCCAGGTCTGAGCCACATTGGCTCGGGCGCACAGAAAGACTGAGGCCGGTGGGTAAAGAAGATCTTCAGACTCTGCCCCGAACGTTTGGCACGTAGGACCTGGTGCCTGACTTTTTAAGAAGTAGGAACTCTGTATGGGTCACATTAAACAGCTTTGAATTAAATTGTCAATGGTGCACTTCACTTACTCCATGGCCATCAAAACCTCTGATTTTCTGAGTGGTCCTGGCTCACCGTCTTCACTCGTTAGTCAGCCCTCACACGTGTGCGGCCTTCCACGGTTTATAAAGCCGTTCTTCACGTGCAGCCCAGAATGGCTCTGTGATTTGGCCGAGCAGGGTTTCCGTCTCTGCTTTAAAGGTAGGGAAACTGGGTTTTACAGAGCACTTCAGTGCTACAGGTGAGACCGATCGGAATCCAACTCAGCTCAACGAAGTGCATGTCTATGAATGTGCCGTGAGCAACTGAACTTCTCAAGTTCCTGTGCTAGGTCCCTACCCCAGAGGAGTTTATGGTTGTAACACTAAGGAAGGTGTGGGAAACACGGACATAAATTTAGCACTGATTCTGATCCCAACCTAGCATGACCTTCTCAAACAGAATATTAACAGCTGATTGGCTCATGTCCACAGGGCCACAAGTCCAAAATGTATGACCAGACATCTGGTTGGCCCATCTAAAGTCAGGTGGTCACCCGTAGTCCAGTCAGCCGTGGCTAGGAAGGTGTGATTGCATGAGCCAGCACAGCCAATGATACCCAAACCTTCCCAGGAATGTTAAAAAGAACTCTCACAGGCCTTGGCCATGTGCAGGGCAGATTCTCCCACACCTGTCGGGGACATACTCTTTGTTCGGTATCTCGAGTCATACTACCTTTCTCATACATGAGACTCATCCTCTTTTGCTTCTTGGCATGGCTACTGGTGTCCTTGTTGGTACCCTCTTAGACTTGGAGCATCCCAATGGAAAGAGTTTTGTTTTCCTCACTTCAGTATCCTGAGTCCACGCCTAGCTCCAGCAGAGGCCTAAGAAAATGTCAGTTGAAATGAATAGGTCACTCCCCAACCATTCATCCTTGGGGTGGGATCGGTGCTCTGGGGGTGTCTCGGAGCCACCATCTGGCCTCATGAGCTGTTTCTCTTGTTCACAGACCTCTGGACTTCGTGGGCACTTTTAGTAACCGATGGTCCTATGGAATCGCCTTTGGGGCCACAGCCAATAAGGTCATGTTCTTATTCTCAGAAGGCTACCAGCCCCTGCAGGTCCCGCAGTGGGCCCAAGGTACCAGGGCTGACTCATTATGCTGGGAATTTAACTGGAAATTCTTGCTCTGAGACAGCGTGGCAGGGGTGCTCTGGGATCAGGGGTAAGCTTGGTGAGCTCAGTGTTCTTCCCAGCCTGTTACTTGTTCAACATCAAAGCTTGTTTGTGGGGGCTTTCTCCCAGGTCCGTTCAGAGATCCTTTAGACACAGTAGGGCAAAGGCTCAAAGTCAGTTTACCACCACCCACCCTAAAAATCTCTCATGAGCCATAGCCCTGGCTGATACTCCCTCAAAGAACAGATCTTCTTTGGCCATAGGTCTGGGGCCTCTTCATTCTCCATACCTCATGCTTTCCCTGAATTAGCAACTTAATCTACAGGTTCAACCATTCTAATATGACAACTTCCAAACTTCTCTGTCCAACCAGTTTGCTCTCAGTGATTCTTGTCTGTTCTTTTATGTGTTTTGTTTCCACGCATTGTACTGTGAGACAGGCAATGGTAGGGAGCAGGTCTTCTTCATCTCCACAGTCAGCCCAGTGCCTGGCGTGGAAGAGGTCCCAGGAAGGGTCTGTTGCAGGGATGAATGAAAGACATTCCTCCTTGTGCTAAGCCGGGGCTTGTCCACTCATCTCCTTGGGTCCTGAGGTCCATGACTGCAAGTCGGCTCAAAGCCCCATAGCTTCCCTTGGACTCACGCAAGCCTGTGAGAAGAGGTACTCACCACATCTCTGGCCCTGTCTCTCCCAGCCTTTGTTCTTCTGATTGGAGGCATTGAAGTCGGCCTGTCGCACTTCCCCTTCTTTGCCTGCCTCTCATCGGAGTTCCGGCTTGTCAGCTCCATCCTGGGCTTTGGCTACTCTGTGACCTGGTAAGATGGACTCTCCTGAAATTCTTTTGGCCATTGCTGAACTCTGGACAAAGGGTTGGAGGTGACCTGAGAACTCTCCTTGGGAGGCTCCTTTGCTCAGAACTTAGGCCCAGGGCAGGCAGACTGACTGGTCCACGGTCCCCTGTAACCCCTCCTTGGTAACTGCACTTGAGGATCCAGAAGGTCAGGCCAGCATCTGTCTGCTTCACAAGAGGCCATTCATGATTTGAATAGTCCCAGTAGTCAGAGATGTAGAAAAATTCATTTCTGTCAACTGCCGAGAGAGTCCCACTGGTGGGAGCACAGTCCCATGTGGATGCTCCTTCTCTGTGCTGTCGTGGCTTCCCTGGAGCCCAGGAGGAAGTGTGTGTGCCTCTGCTGAGCCTTCAGACCCATCCCAGCCTTTCTTCTGTCTCTACCCGTGCCTCGACCTGCTTCTGGCCCACATACGAATCATGTGAAACTCCCACGTTCCTTCCCCCACCCACTTATTTGCTCAGCAAACAGCTATGACATCCCCACACGAGCCAGGGGATGTACTGGAAAACAAGACAAACCCTCAAGATCAGGTGTTCTGGCCGCTTTGTCTGTATGTTGCTGTTCCCCACAGGATTATCTTCCCCTGCCTGGCTAGTGACAGCTATTTGCTCACCCTTTGTGGAGTGTCGTTCTCACAGGTGGGAGCTCCCTGGCCTTTTGGTTGAGTTCTGTGCCCTCAGCACTGGTACCAGACCCCAGGACAGACCTGGTCCCAGGAGGATGTGCTGACTGGGTAACCCCATGGGCAGTACCACTCTCCAGTTCTGATAGGCCTGTTTCCTTGCCCATATCTCCTTTCTGGGCAGGGGTTCTAGGCCCAGGGTATGAGCCACACAGGGGGCTGACAGTAACTGGCACACACGAATGGCTGCAATTCCAAAGTGTGTAAGAGGCTTGCTTTTAAAAATTAAAAGAGAGGGTATTCAGTGTTGGATATGGAGTAATATCTTAGCCTGTGACAGACTTTTTGACCAGGAGAGGACAGGGTGGCAGGACACCCAGCAGCCTGGTCACTGTGGGAGTATGACCCAAGCTTGAACATGGTCAGGAATGTGTGTTCAGCAGGAGTAAAGCCTCGAGGCTCATTCCTCAGGGCAGTGTTTACAGACAAGGGCACATCCAGGCAGAGACCCAGAGGCCAGAGCCCTGGGTCTTGGTCCTGGCTCTCGGTGTGACTCCGGACAAATCCCTTCCTACCTCTGGGCCTCAATCTCCCCACCTGAGTGATAGGGGAGGGAGGATGAGATCTCCCAGGGTCGTCCTGCTCTGCCATTGTGGATCTGGGATTGTATCTGAATCGAGGGCTTTAAATGCATTTTGTCACATGTACTCAGGCACAAGCAGGTGCCTGGTCTGTGTGGGAAATCCACGGAGGCCTGTGGACTGGCCCCGTCAGGGAGGCTGCTCCAGGCTGGTGGGATCTGGGCTGTTGTCCCAGGGGCTGTGCTGGCAGTACCCCGAGCCCTGCTTCTCTCTGCAGGTTTGCTGTCACCGTCCTTCACATCACCCAGTGTCCCCATGGGCAGGTGAGTCCCCACTGAGCTATGTTTAGGGTATTCAGTCCTATCACCATGGCCAACTTGCTGTGTGACCTTGGACAAGCCTCTGCCACTCTGTGGGCCTCAGCTTCCTCCTGCGTACAAAAGGGAGTTGGAGCCATTCACGATACTTCCATTGTGTAGTGTCTCATGTTCATGAAGGCCCTGGTTCACAGACAGATGTTCTCACAGTTCATCCTCACAGCAGCCCCTCACGGTGGGGAAGCTCTCAGCAAACCTATTTTATCGGTGAAGAAACTAAGGCCTGAAGATAGAGGAAGTAACTCTGAAGAAGCAGCAGATCTGGGCATTGAGACCAGGTCTGGCTGATTCCAGAGCTCATGTCCACTCCTTCATGTAGCCTCAGTTTCTCTGTCCACTAATGGGAGGCTTGGGCTAGATGAACCCCTCCCAGCTTTTCCATGCATTGTGCCTCTCAGAACTGATCCAAACGGGTTCATCTGTTTAGTCCTGTACCCCAGGAAAGAAAGCAAGATGTCTTTCTCCCCCTCTCCCCTTTCTTTCTTTCTGCTCTCCCCCCTCTCCTTCTCTCTCTCTCTCTATTTTCCAAAAGGAGCATTTAACACCAAATCAGAAAAAAGCCATGAAAGCCCTTTGTATAAGATAAAAATGGAGGCTCTAGGACTCAAAGCCAGGGCTGCTGGACTCCAAGTCCACTGCTCATTCCTATGATGTAGGGCTGTGGGAGCAGGGATCTAGATTCTGAGAGAGTGGGCCTTAGTGGGAGCAGCCTGGGGCAGGCAGGCTCCTGCCTACAGCTTCACCAGGGGCCTGGCCCTGCCCCATCTAGACCCAGTGCCCAGCAGTCTGCTTCTGTTACAGTTTTTGGGGAGGTACGAGACTGTCATATTCTACTGGCCGTCACTGCTGTGCCTGTTCTTCCTGCTGGGCCGATTCCTGCACATGTTCGTCAAGTCTCTGAGGGTCCACCTGGGCTGGGAGCTCCAGACGGTGAGTGCTAAGCAGCACTGTGGTCTTCACAACAGTCCTGCGCGGTGGGCCCTAGGGTTACTCCCCCAGTCTGTGGCAGGACACCTGGGCCCAGAGAGGCGGGTTGTGCTGCCCAAGGTCATGCACCTTGTCTGTGGCAGAACCAGAGTAGCATCGCAGACAGTTTGCTGCTTGAGGCTCTTTCTTAACCACTGTTCTTTTTCTAATTCCTTGAGGTATAAGGTTAGGTTGCTTATCGGAGGCCTTTCTTTTGGTTCATGTGGTCATTTACCACTATGAACTGCCCTCGTAGAACTGCTCTTGCTGCATTCCACAAGTTTTGGTATGTTGTATTTCTATCTTCATTTATTTTAAGATAATTTTTTATTTCCTTTTTGTTTTTTTTCTCTGACTCATTGGTTGCTCAGGAGTGTGTTATTTACCTTCCACACATTTGTGAATTTTCCAGTTTTCTTCCTGTTACTGATTTCCAGCTTTATGCCGTTGTGGTCAGAAAAGATACTGGACGCTTACATTTGTTAGGGCCTGTTTTGTGGCCTAGCACGTGATATGTCCTGGAGAGTGTCCCCCGTGCTCTTGTGCACGTTTGCTGCTGTTGGATGGGATGTCCTGTGCATGTGCATTTGTTCTGTACGATCTGTGGTGCTGTTCAAGTCTGCCGTTTCCATATTGACTTTCTTGCGGATTCGCTGTCCATTGTTGAGGTGCGCTGTTGAAATTCTACTGTTACTGTGTTGCTGCATATTTATCCCCTCAGGGTCACTGATAATCACTCTACATATTTAGGTGCTGCGGTGTTGAGTGTGCACGTATTTACAATGGTTACATTTTCTTGAGCAATTGCATACTTGAGCAATTTTGTCATTGCGTACTGATTTTTCTTGTCTCTTGTGACACTTTGTGACTTAAAGTCACATCAAAAGAGCCGCCCTTGCTCTATTTCAGTTACCATTTGTATGAAACGTCTTTTTCCAATCACTTCTACTCCCCACGTGTGTCCTTAAAGCTAAAGTGAGTCCCCTCTTGGTAGCCTATATTTGTAGTTTTTTAAAAAATCCATTCAACTACTCTATGTCTTTTGATTGGAGAATTTAATTCATTTACATTGAAAGAAACTGATAGGTAAGGGCTTAAAATTGCCATTTTGTTAACTTTCTGACTGTTCTGTGATTCTTCTTTCCTGCTCTCTTTGTGAGGTGGTGATTTTTTAGGGGTTTTATGCTTTGATTCCATTCCTTTACCTTTTATGTGATACGAAACAGGTTTCTTTGTCATTACTATGTGGCTTATATAAAACACTTTATAGTTATAACAGTTTATTTTAAGTTGATCACAACTTACTTTAATTGCTTTAATTGTAGAAAAACCCTACACCTTTGCTCTCACTTTCCCTCATGTGAGGATTTGCAGGCCAGGGAGGGGGCCTCTCTATGCACTGAGCTGTGCCACCTTGGAGGACAGGTGACATTGGTAAAGTGAAACCACTCTTCCTACCCTCTTCAATGCTTGACTGGGGTTCTGGAACCTCCTAGGTGCCTTGTTGAGTGCTGACAGACGTACTCTCATTGTCGAAATCGGTGTGTCAGAGTGGGCCTGGGGCCTGGAAGCCCCTGTTCCTCCATCCTGTTGGCATCACTTACAGGTCAGGGTTCTAACCAGATCCTTTACACTCTACCCAACACCTGCAACAGGTAAGATTTCATCTCAGAGCAGGTCAGACTTACATACTCAACATATGCAGCAAGATGGTAGCTATTATGGAAAACTCATCACACCTGGAGAAAACATTGTAAAACTCTGTTTTATAAAATTCTACAAAATAAAAAATGAGCAAAAGAAACTCCTCCTGTTCATAAGAAATGAAAACACTGGGGTCTGGGGTGCTTCACTCCTGAAACAACGTTTTGAAGTGTGATGGGAAATCACCAAGTCTCAAAGAGACAAAGGGCCTCACAGAACAACAGTTGGTGCAGTCAGCAAGCAGAAGAGCCAGGGAAGGCCAGACCTAGTCCAGCATTTCAGGAAAGCAAGAGCTTGGTAAACAGGGGCCTGGACCCTGCCCTTCTCTTCATTAAATGACAGGTGTCTGGGAATGTGTGACTCCAAAGGAGCAAGTTCTGCACAAATTCCTGCCCTCTATGGCCGTAGTCCCTCAAGAGAGACCAAAACCCTAACAAGAATGTGTGAGCCAAAGCATACACCTCTGTCTTTTCTCACAGGAAGAAAAGCCTTTCCTGGAAATTCACCAGGCAGAGCATGCCAAACAGCTCCTGCGGAAGCCGCCCCTGCAGTAAGCCCCCGTGTGAGCCCTTCCCTGTTGGTGATTGTGCCCGTGCTGATGAGGCCCGACAGCGTGGGACGCTAAGAGGACTGGGGGTGCTCTGTAGTAGCCAGGACTCTTGTTTGTTAACAACAGAAACTTGGCTTAAACAGGATTGGAGAGAAAAAAGAAACTGATGGCCGTACGTAATTTAAGAGTCCTGTGGTAGTCAGTTTCAAACACAGATGGATCCAGGGCTTTAATACTGTCATCAGAACTAGGCAACATTCCCTCATCCACTCTTGGCTCTGCATTTATCTGGGTTAGCCTTTGGGTTAGAAGGGCTTCCTCCCAGTGGTGGACCTCCGAATCTCTAAGCTTATACCCTCCTGGTTTGAGCTCACAGGAAAGATAAATTTTCCTGTCTAATGATTCAAACCAAAGTCCCGTTGGGTCAAACTAGACCAAATGCCACTCCAGAACCAGTTACTGCAGCTAGGGTACTGGAGGAAAGTGATTGTTAAGACTGGGTCACATGTTTACCCCAGGAACCAGGAAGTAGTTCAGCCTCACTTGACCACTAGGACTGATGGTGGGAAAGGAGTCGATTCTAAGAAAAACTCATATGCCCTTACCGATAAAAGAGGACATAGCTCTTGGCCAGGCAAAAGTACGTGATCTTCAGGGATCGTAGTCATCACCCTACCCCCGCCATTGCCGCTATGTGCAGGGAATATACCCCAGAGAAGGCTCATACCTAATCCAAAGTCACAGTGGCAAAGCTAGTGCTTTCGTCAGAACTGTGCTTGGCTACATGTAGCAAAAAACACAAAATAATAGTGGCACAGATGAGAGAGATGCATTTCTCATGTCAAAGAATTCTGGAGGCTGCAGTCCATACTGACCCTGGACTGCTCACCATGGCAGTTTACCGATCCATCTGTCTTTCTGCTTCAGTATTTTAGTGATTTCTATCCTTCAGGCCGCGCATGGTCCCAGGCAGGTTCCAGGGCTCCAGTCTGGACCAGCTGCTGTGTCAGCATTTCCGATGGCAGGCAGGAAAAAAGAAGGAAGGGCAACGGAGGTCCCTTCCAGCTGTGTCAATTCTATCTAAGCCCCTCCCCAAAGCCCCACATCCCTCTGGTCACATCTAACTGCCCTGTACCTAGCCTTGGTCGCTCGTAGCTGTAAGAGAGGTCTGAGACTATAGCCTTTCAGTTTGGGGAACTGCCGCACTGAATAAAACGGAATCTCTGTTCTTAAGAATAAGGGGAAAATGGGAGCTGTGGAATCAACCAGTGTTCTCTCTCCACTAAAATCTAAGATGGAGAGGAGGAGACGAAGTTACTTTCAGAAGAATCAGGCATTTGTTTACCAACCACGGCCTGTCTTTTCTCGGTGTTTACTCATTAACAGAGAGGAAAAGAAGTCTTGGTTCCAAACCAGGGTCTACGAGTGGGACCCCTGCTTTCAGTTCCCCAGCAGAATGATTGGAACCGTGGTGCTGGCTTTCATCTGCCTGTACCTTGTAAGTAGATCTGAGCAAGTCCTTTTCTGTTTAATCAGTGGGGCGGGGCGAGGGAAGGGGTTGTTCTTAAAAAGCTGGCTCAAAATTCAACCTCTGTAAGTCAAAGAAGTATGGTTCTTTGACCAAACAACGTTGACCCCAAGCACACTTTACCCACGTGGTGAATATTACTAATAAATATAATCAGATTATTTATGGAGACCTCTGGTTGCCAATTCCACATGTAAAGAGCTTGCAAAAAAGCCATTCCATCCTAACAACAGTGGAAATCAAAACA
This sequence comes from Macrotus californicus, assembly GCA_007922815.1. Taxonomy (NCBI): domain Eukaryota; kingdom Metazoa; phylum Chordata; class Mammalia; order Chiroptera; family Phyllostomidae; genus Macrotus; species Macrotus californicus. The sequence goes on from VMDR010001108.1 coordinate 95,112, forward strand.
GACCGCAAGAAATCAACAACTCTTAGGTCCATAAGAGAAGCGAGGTCACAGGGCAAAGCCTGGCCCCTAAGTTGAAGAGACAGACAGGTGGATATAGAGAATCACAACGAAACGGAGCAGAAACCCCATGGGACTCAGCGCTGAGGTAGATCTGAACCGTAGTTGACGTAGTTGATCAACTGGAGTTTTGGACATTCATAGACTACTTAATCAACAAGAGTAGAATACACGTTTTTTTCAAGATGACATGGAAGTTTCACCAAGATGGATCAAATCCTGGACCATAAAACACATTGTAACAAATTTAAAAGAATAGAAATTATGCAGTGTCTGCTTTTAGACCATAGTAGAATTAAACTAGAAATAAATAACAGAAAGATAACTGGAAAATTCCAAAATAGTGGAAATTAAACAACACACCTCTAAGTAACTATAGGCTATAGAAAAAAGAATCTCAAGAGAAATTAAAAATAAAAATGAAATTAATTAAGTGAAAATGAAAACACACTTATCAGAATTTGTGGGAGGCAGCAAAAGCCATGCTTAGAGGGAAGTTTATAGCATTGAATGTATAAATTAGAAATAAAGAAAGATCCACATCAATCTCTAAGATCCCACCTTAGGAAACTAAAAAAGAAGAACAAATTAAATACAAAGTAAGCAGCAGAACAAATATAATAACTTAGAACACAAACCTATGAAATTGAAAACAGGAAATTAATAAAGAAAATCAATGAAATCAAAAGCTGGGTCTCTGAAATAATAAAATCAATGAACCTCTAGCCAGACTAAGAAAAACGAAGAGAAGACACAAATTACTCACGTCAGAAATGAACAGGGGAACATCATTACAGATTCCATGGGCATTAAAAGAGTAATAAAGAAATAGAATGAGCAACTCTGTGCCCCCAAATTTGATAACCTAGATGAAAGATATAATCTGCCACAACTCACACAGGAAGAAATAGACAATCTGAATAACCTTAAAGCTGTTAAGTCAATGAATATTGATTTTTAAAATAGAAAGCACCAGGCCCAGATGGGTTCCACTGGTGAGTTCTACAAAACATTTATTTCAGCAGAACTAAGGACAATATCATGTGATACTTGTTATTTAGCCAAATAGAATCATGTCATTTAAATACAGAATAATCAACCATGATAAATAATTGCAGTGAATTCAAAATAAAAATGGGTAGACTTACTGTACTACATACTTCAAAAAGGGATCAAAAATTAGAATGTCTTATTTCATTTTGCTCCTATTTAAGTTTGCTTCCTCAACAAGACGTTTTAAATGCTGTCGTAATTCAGGCTTCAACGCTCAGTATATTTTCTGTTAGGCACAGAATGAAAACATTTCATGTGGTCAGACTTATGCAAGGTGGACCGTCTGGGTCAGAAGCAGGGTCAAAACAGAGGGATGAAAATGGGGAGGCCAAACTGGCTCCTGCTCACTTTAGTTGTTTGTTTATTTAAATAAAGGTGGCATTATCTTTTATTTTAATTAACGAATTTTTAAAAATTATTCTATTGTTCAATTACAGTTGTAAAATGTTCGGGGATGATGACACCCACATACACTAACCCTACGATTACATTTTAAATAATAAAATGGCCGTGTTAGTTAGGTTGTGCTGAAGTACCACATAAATCCCTACATCTTAGTGACTTAACACTGTGTCTCGTTTTGCCCACATAACCGTGTTGGGTGGGTGGGTGTTCAGGTTTGGGAGGCAGCAGTCTTCTGGGTGTTATTCCGTTACCCAGACTCTTCCATCCTGTGCCTCATCATCCCCGAAAACCCTCGCCATCTACATCCAGCCAGCAGAAGGGGAATGTGCATGGAGAAATGCATGTGGGAGGTTTCCAAAGGCCCTTTTCCCCTGGCAAAAATATGGTCATGTGGCCACACGAACTCAAGGGAGGCTGGGAAATGTAGTCTACCTTTCTGCCCAGAGAAGGGGAGAATAGATTTTAGTGGACTACTGGGGTTCTCTGCAGCAGCGGATAATTCACCTGGAGTTATGTTTCTTAAGTCTTTATTGGTCATCTGCCATGCCAGGCGCTGTGCTAACACCTGGGAGAGAAGGGAGCTGATCTAGCAGAGTCCTGGCCTGGGAGAAGGCCACGGTTTAAGAGCAGGAGATGAGATGTGGTAGGAAGTACCTGCCATCTACGGTGAGACAAAAGATGGATGTGCTCTGGAAGTTGAATGAATGGTTCTAGATCCAGAAGCTGCCTGAAGGTGATGGCATCTGCGCTCTGCATTCAGAGATAAAGAAGTTCGGTCGGTGACGGAAATGGCGGCAGGAACTCTGGGGAGCATGCTGACAGCGTGACAGGGATGAGCAAGTGTGACATGTGTACAGGACATGCTATCTTCTCCACTTTGGTTGTCACTAAGGTGCCGGAAGTGGAGCAATGAGAGAGATGACTGGCATTGTCCCCAAGGTCACCCTTATTTAACATTAGACATTCATCTCACTCTGATTTATTTAATGTTTAAAGAGTTCCTCGAGCCCGTAGGGGCCTCGTCTTGTGTGCTGTGGGGGGAAGAACAGAGTTCGGGGTGTCCCCCATCTGCAGAGAAGCCACAATCCCCTTCATCTCACTATAGCCAGTGACCAGAGTTTAGTTCAGATGAGTGTTGAACTTCAAAGTTTTAACCTTAAAACCAAAGAGAGACCCATATGTGATTCACATCCTGGACAAAAGATGGACTTGAGTGAGACTTTGAAGTGTTTGCTCTGTGTCCCCAGTTCATTGTCATTGAGTTCTGCGTGTTCGTGTATGTGAGAGAGAAGCTGGATGTGTTCGAAGGCGAGTTAGAGAGCTACATTGCCTTCGTGAACCAGACCGGGACCTTGGCCCCAGTCGTCCTGCGGGTGAAGGAGCTGATGAACGTCTCCAAAGGTAAACCCCTCCTGGCACGTTGTTGCTGTTTAACTGGAGGTGGGTCACCACCCCCCAAAACTGGCACTTACAAGTCAGTGAAGTTTTGCAGGGATGGAAGCTACTATAATGTATATACGCCATAATTTTCTCTTCCCATTACTCGCGGGATTGAGAATATTAATACCAAAGGAGAGGATTGTACAGGAAATAAAGTATTTCCAGGGGGGGTGTGGCTAAAATAAAACAAATATGTAAGCAAAACTGTATTTACACAAGAAATGTGTTAAAGGAAGTGTAATATATTTTGCCCAGACCTTTCTGATGTGCGTTTCTGCATTTGGAATATGCTGTTTCTGGCTCATGTTCAGAGGCCTCTCCTATCACCTTTTCTGTTTCAGGAGTCTGGGTGGTTACCATTTTGCCTGCCTCCCTCACGTGTGTGAGCTACCTCTTCCACATCTTGGCTTGTTACAGGTAAAAGGGCTCAGGGAGTTGTGTGTGCGTCTTCACCAGGAAAGCATCCAACAATGTTCTGCAAGTTCCCCAACAGTGCCAGCAGGGCCCACCCTGGAGGCAGGAGTGCATGCCTGGGTCAGGGACAGCCTCGTGTCAGTAAACAGCAGACCGACAGTCAACTATTGACTTGAGCTCCTGCATAATCTGGGCACTGTGTAGGATCCTAGATTTTCACCACAACCCTGAGGAGTACTCTCAGCTCCACGTTGATGGCCCAGAAAGCTGAGACTCAACAAAATAACATGCCCACGCAACTGGTCACTGAGCAAGCCTTCCGACTGCAGACCTTGACATTTTTTCTACACTCTGGCCTCTCTGCTGGCGGTCAGACCTGCCCTGCTCTCCAGGACTCATCGCACCGGGCCATCAGCAGATGAATGAGGCTCAAGGGGACATTAGGGGGACCAGGTGCCTCAGTCTCGAGAACAGCAGTCAGTGCTGTTCAGTACATAGTGAGCACATATTTTTTAAAGATTTTATTTATTTATTTATTTATTTATTTATTTATTTATTTATTTATTTATAGAGAGAGGGGAAGAGAGGGAGAAGGAGCAGGAGAGAAACACTGATGTGAAAGAGAAACATCAATCAGTTGCCTCTCGTACACGTTCCAGCCAGGGCCTAAGCCCACAACTCAGGCATGTGCCCTGACCGGGAATTGAACCGGCAACGTTTTGCTTTGCAGGATGACGCCCAATCAACTAAGCCACGCCAGTCAGGTCCGTAGGGAGTATTTGCATGCAGATAGCAGTTGAATTTTAGGTATCTTATGCTCCCCTCTCTCTCTGTCTCTCTGCCTTTGTCTTTACCTCTCGTGGTCTTTCTGTCTCGGTCTCTAACCCCTACTCACTGACTCAAAGGAAGCTCAGAGCCAATCTCCCACCACCCCCAGAACATCCTGCTTTTGCATCCTCACCATCCGGCTGCCCACAGGGTGAGTCTTGCCATGGCATCCAACAGAAAGACTCTCCTGGCACGAAGAGGGCCCAACCCTCCATCCCTGCCCTGCCTTGCTCCCTCTCTTCACGTTCATCTCCCTGGACCCTGTGGGTGGGCTGGACACTGAGGCTGTCCCCTGCCCTGTCTGATGAAGGGAGATGTCTGTTCCTTTCTTGATTAGTCTGCAAGTGTCTGGGAGATTTTCACTGAGGTGTTCGACCACAACTGGGGACAACCACTGTGCAGAGCGAGCTGCATGGATGTGGGCAGAGGGCAGCTGAGGGCACATGGAAGACAAGTGCCCTGTGCTGGGGAGGCCTCATTCCCATCCAGGCTGGCTCCTCCCGCCCACACCTGTCACCAGGTGTGCTGACCTCTGCCTGCCTCCTTTATAGAACAACGGGGCAGAAGAAACAATGGCTGAGAAAGCACCCTACCAACTGGGAAGCCCTGGCACTGTGCCAGTATTTTTATTTTCCTTGGAATTAGTCCAACTTACATACCAGCTTTTTCAGAAATGGCACAAAAACTACTCAGTGAGAAGCAAGTCTTCCATTCAGAGCCCCGTTTGTTGCCCCTGAGCTAAACACGCTTACTCATTTTCTGAGTGTCCTTCCAGGAACTCTCTGTGCGGATACATCTGCGTGTGTTTGTATTCCTGGCTGCACACGCCACTCCAGGGCTGCAAGCTGAAAACACAGTGAAAGCCACAGAAGCAGTCTTTACTTTTCTAGCAGACACAGCTTAAAAAGTAAAAAGGGAGGGGAAGTAACTTAATAATATGGTTACCATAACACAACGCAAATACCATCACTTCCACATGTAATGAATACCCAAACTATTAGTGAGATATTTCTACTCTTCATTTCATACCGAGTCTTCTCAATTCGGTAGTCATGAAATTACAAAACACCCTGGAAAATGCTGGAGATAGAATGTTGAGAAAAAAGCAGGGCCCAGGGGTGAATTTGGACTGTGAACTTGACTATGCCGACCTAATCTTCACACAAAGGTTCAGGCCAAGACTAGCAGGGGGAAAACACTTAGTGGTTTCTTGGGGTACTGGAATTGTGAGGGGTCATGCCCCTTTTTTCACTTCCCTTTATGTTGTTCTAAGGTGGGGGATGTCATTAAAAATGGTTTTCTGTTTTTATCTGTTTTAAAGTATTATTACATAGATAATTTATATTCACTGTAGAAAAAATTAAGCAAAATGAAGAAAATATAAGCCACATACAGTCTCAAATATCACAATCACAATTAAGACTAGGTAGCTATATATTATTTTTACAAAATATATTAAATTTAAGATTTTTGAGGCTAACCAGAACCATCCCATGAGGTGTGACCCACACCAGAGGCTAAGCTGCCCGCCACCCCCCTCCACAGGCCTTCCTGCGTGCATCTGTTGAGCTCCAAGTGCATGTGGAGCTGTGGTTACGGACATTGCTCATTTCCCCTCTTTTTCTAGAAAGCACATGAAGAGGCTGTGGGCAGGCAGTAAACACTTTCTCCCCCTGAAGTTCCATGACCCTTCCTCACCAAGGAGTGTGGTAAGTCTGCGGAGACCTCTCTGCTCTGAGACTCAGTGGTTACCAACGGCTACCCTCTGGCACTGCAGATGGGCAGTGTGACGGGAAGAACCCTGACCAGCAGTCCAGAGTCCTCGGTTCTGGGATGCTCTGCTGCTGGTGACTCGGGACAGTCACTTTCCTCAGGTTGCCCTCGGTTGGTTTCCTCATCTGTAAAATGAGGACAGTCACCTGCCACAGGGGGTTGGTGGGTGAATCTCCAATGAGACAGGGATGCTGGACACGTGGGTCAGAGGTAATCAATGTTTTTTTCCCCTGCGGGGCCCTTTTTCTTTTTAAATCCCAGGTGGCCATTGCAAGGTACTCTGGCTGGCAAATAGCCTACATTTTGTGGGGTAAGTGCCATCACATGACCCATTCAGTTCAGCACACACTACCTGGGCCCCTGCGGAGTCCTGGCGTGGGTGAGGAGAGAGACAGGTGAGGCAGAAGCAGCCCCAGCTCCTGCCTCTGAGGGACCTTCAGGAAGGAGAGGATCACATGCTCATACAGATCACCATTACCACCTGTCCTGAGCCCACAGGGTGGACGTGCCAAGGGCGCTGGTGACCCAGAGGAGGAAGTGACTGTCCACACCCAGGGCAGGGCTTGAATACATTCTAGTGGAGTTGACATTTGAACCACACCTGGCAGGGTGAGCAGAAGGTGGGTAGGAAGAAAAGTGAGGGCACGCCCGGCAGAAGAACAGCGTAAACAAAAGTCCCAGCACCTTTGCTGGGAGAGGGACAGATCAGGGCTCCAGGCAGGGGCATGGGCGACTGGATCACGAAGGGCCCCGAGGACCAGTGACTCTCTCGGCCCACAGGCTACCTCATTATCCACGTGGTGCAGAGCCTGTTGGGCATGGTGATCATGTACAGCCTGGTGCTCCCCGTCATCCACAACCAGGGCCTGGAGATGCTCCACGGACTGGGCATCGGGATGTAAGTGCTCGGTGGGCTCTCTGCCATTGCTCAGGGCCTGGGGGCGGTGGGCCCTCATGGCTGCTCTTCAGAATGCCCCTCTGCTCAGCTCCCACCAGTCCCTGCACCCACGCTCTTAGTGCCAATCTAAACTTGGGCCAAAAGAGCAGCTCATTGCAATAGGGACCTTACAGGTTTCAAAATATTTCCACTCTCGTTCAGCAAGGCCCTCACATCTGTGTCTGTGGCGGACGCACGTAAGTCCACTTTGTAGCTGGGGAGCTTGAGGTTTGGGGAGGTGAGGTGAGAAGACAGTCTAGTGGAAGGAGAGGGGATCTGAGCTTAGGTTTTAGATCAGCTGTATGACTTGGGTAAGTTGCTGGTCTGCGCCTCAGTTTACCCAGATGGAAGATAAAAGTGAATGCTGACACTGAGAATGTGCCTTTTCTCCTAAGAACCCTTTGAGGTTGGGACTTCTATTAGCTCCCTCTTTTTCAGACAAGGAAACAGAGGCATAGAGATGCAAAGCAACTTGTCCAAGGACAGGGAAGAGGCAGGACCAGGAGCCAGGCAATCTGCATCCAGAGACCTCATTGAACCACTGCCCCACACTGCCACTTAGGGTGCAAACACAGGCTGTGGTGCTCTCTGGAGACCTCCCTGCCCTGAGTTCCTTGCTTCCATGCTCACCGAGAGACACCCGAGAGTCTGGCGCAGGCCTGCCTAGTGGACCCGCTCCCGCGTGGCCTTCCTGAGCTCTTCTAAAACCCCCTCCTTTCTTGGATTCCCATGCTGTTAAACCACTCATCCCAGTTGCTGCCCCTGTACCCTGCAGCTCTGGTTTAGAGCTAGAAAACCCGACCTTGTGGCTTTGAAAAAGTTACCTCCCCTTTGGGAGCCGCGGTTTTCTCATCTGCACAACAGGTGTGTGAATGCTCTGTAGGTAGGCCTGTAGCACGGGGCTCATTGTTACTGTTGGCTTGGCAGGCCATCAGCATTTCTTCTTTGTCACTGGGCATTTGAGAGGGGCTTCAAGGCCCCCTCAGCATGGTCTCCCGCTGTGTTCCAGCCTCACCATATCCATCGTCCTGGGTCTCGTGATCGTGCAGGTCTGGATCGCCTCCAGCTTCTTCCTACAACCCAAGATGGGCACAGCTGACAAGCAGAAGCCCTTGGCGTTCAACAACAGGTGAGGGCAGAGAAGGGAATGGCAAATGGAGGACTTTGGCCTCGGCAACCTCTCATTCTTTCCTCTTCACTGGGGGCAGGGCCTGGGCGGACTTGACACTCAGAGGGTGAGGGGCAGTGGTTGAGGAGTGGGCTCTGGAGATAAACTCCCTGGGTCCAAGTCCTGGCTCCTCCCCTTATGAGCTTCCTTATCTTGTGTGACTTTACTCAACATGTATGCGTGTCAGTTCCCTCATTTTACAAAAAATGATGCCTACCTCAAGGAGCGTCCTGAGGATGAAAGGTGTTCAAATATCAACTTAGAACGCCAGTGCCTGGCCTGTGGCAACCCTGTCTAATGCAATCTCAGCCATTCGCTGGTGGAGGAAACCACATGGGCCCTAAGGATAAAGACATGTCCCCACAGGAGCTGCCTGTGAGATGCTCATGGTCCACAGGAGCCGACAGACACAGACATAGAGGGACAGGAGACGCCAGAGCGTGTGAAAGGATCACAGAGAAACATGAGTAGTGGAGGGGAGGCAAGGTGGCAGAGCGGAGGCAGGAGTGGTTCATTCTCTGTAGGTGGGGCGTCTGAGCTGCCGTCAGTAAGACAGCAGATCCCTACAGGTAGGCTGAGCTGAGGCATGGCTGGCACCCCCCCCCCCTGCACAGGGTAAGGCAGGAAGCCACAAAAGGGTGGGGCGTGGAAGGAGAACAGTAAAAATCAAATACGGTGGCCAGACAGTGGCCTTAGATGGTGAACGCAGGGAGGGGGCACAAAGTGCCAATGCCAGAAAGGCCCCTTTCGAAGAGGACACAGGAATTCACTGTGCAAAGTTTGGGCTGTATCCTGTAGGCAGCGGGAAGCCACACAATCAAGTGGTCATTTGGGAAATCTCATCTGGAGGACTTGGAGCAGTTCCAGCTGGGGGCAGGTCCCCCAGACAGATAACGGGAAAGCCACAGCCTCTGCTGTAACCACAGAACCAGCTGTGGCCACGTGAGATTTCTCATCATTCGGGAAATCTCAAAACCCACAGATCCCAGTGAACACGACAGTCACTACTGACGTTCACCCTACACTGTGACCAATGTTCTGGGGGACTCCTGAGCCCAGCTGCCTGACCATGTTCTCAGACTGAAAGGGTGCCGCCCCCCACTCCCACCCGCTTCCATTGCAGGAAGGCATTCCACAACTTCAACTACTTTCTGTTCTTCTACAACGTGCTGCTGGGCCTGGGCGCCTGCCTTTCCAGGCTGCTCATCAGCTGCATCCTGGGCACGTGGCTGATTGCCCGCATTGACAGGACCATCATGCAGCATGGCTACGAGGGAGCAGACATGGGTAAGTGGCCAGCCCCCGATGGCCACACATCTGGGGAGGGCTGGACTTGTACCTATGTAAAAGCTACCTAGAAGTCACGTACCAGAGGCCGAGACAGAGTTCACTCCTCGCTTCTGCTTAGAGCTTCTCTTCCCGGGGAGGCTATAAAGCTGAGCCGGAAAACACACACACACACACTCAGCCCGATGGTCAGAAGGGAATTCAGGTTATTGAGTACCTGCGTACCTGACAGACCTTTGAGGTGCAATGGCAGCTGGTAAGAGGCAGCACCGTTCCACCTGAATGGTTAGGAGGTGATTTGTGAGCGTGTGGCTCTGACAGCTTTGAGAAGGAACACATCTCAGAAGTGCTGGTGCTGTTAGCTGGAAACTTACTGAGGTAAGAAAATGGTCTGTTCAGTTGAAATACTCTGAAATCAAAGCCATTTCTAGAGAGCATGAAGAGTCTGTGTTCTACTTCTGGCCCGTGTCTATCCCTTCACCCACCCTTTCATTAAAGGAGCTCCGAGCTCCTTCGAGCTTTAAGCTCCAAGCTCCTTCGAGCTTCAAGCTCCACGGAAAATGGGTAGCTGAGAGTGTGACCTGTAAGGACCTTGCCAGGTCTCTACACCTAATTTTCCAGATCCTCAGCAAAGGCACGGCACCACTTATTGACAAAGCGGTGCCGCAGTTGCGCCATGAAAGTGCACACTGGCCACCTGGGGATGCGCTGCATGGCCTCGCTTGCCTTCTGGGTTTCAGGGTTCAGTGCATGGGTTGGCATGCTCTACGTGGACCACTATCACACCAACCCCGTGCTGGTCAGCTTTTGTTACATCCTGATCACAGGCCACCGGGAGAGGAAGCTGCAACAGCCCCTCAAATACGGGTACCTAAATCAGTCAGCAGGTAAGTCTCCTGTTTGAACTTTCCCTTCGGTTGGGTACCAGGAAACAAGTACACTGAGGATTCCCGGGGCCCCTGAGGTGTTCCTGGTTCCCCCTTCCCTGCCTCCACAGCCCATGCCTGGGAAATCTCCCCAGGAGATCAGGAAGGTTAGCCTCCCGTCAGCCTGGCTAGGAGATCCCTGAGGCCTTATGCCCTTGCCCTTCTAACGGGCTCCTCTCTTGTTCCCCAAAATGAGCTCTAGTTCTTCTGAGTCCTCTGTTCCCCATTTGTTTGAGACCCCATGCCTATCCCAGCCTTCAGCCAGATGCACTGCAAGAGGGCACTCAGTTGTACCTACTACAGCTCTCCTGGCCACCAACTCCTGTCCCCTCGAGGCTCTGTACTGTCTACTCCCACTCCTCCCACCCATATTCCTCGACTCTCCTTCTGCTGGGGAGCCCCCAGTTTGTCATGTCTTGTCACCGCCGGTCTGCAGTGTTCATCACTGCTCCCACCCTGCAGATACCCAGCTCTGCTGGGCAAACACATCCCTCCACCTCATGTCCTCGTGTCCCCAGGAGACCTGGTCTAGCTCCTTCCCCCGCTTTTACCCCACACCTCACACTCCAAGGCAGTGTTTCTTCCAGCCTCTGAGAAGGACAAAGACAGCTGGCCCCTCCCCTTTCTACCTGCTCTGATTCTCTCCTAGGTCCCCGCATCTCAGCTAGGTCCAGGACAAGGTGGCTCCTGTTGCAGACCCTGATCAACAACCCCAGACTGGTCATGCTCAGAAAATCAAAATCGGGTCACGGCTCCCAGGAGTTCACCCAGATTCTGCTGACGTGATCGGAGAGCTGACACTGCCCCAAGGCTGCCCCAGGATGGCTGCCCCCAAGAGGAGGCCCAGGCTACACCACAGCCGCCCGAGTGTGAGGGGATGCACAGCTGCTGTCCGCATTGATGGCGCACTGTGCCAGCCGCTCATGGGATGGCACCTGGGCTGAATGGTGACGTCTCAGGTCTAGTCACTCCCCTGGTAAAAAGATCAAGAACTAAAGAGAATTTCTGTTGCACAGACTTTGCCCGACCCTGATTCCTACTCTTCATGGTTAGGAGGCAGCCACGTTGAGAGGCACAGGGCAGAACTTTGGGTCACTGAAGAAGGTGGTGACATTTCTGGATCAGGAGAGTTTAGCCATCTGACACAGTTTTTTCTCTGGAAGGAAGTATGTCCCTATTTCAACAGGGTCCTTATTACTTCCTCTTTTCCAGGCACCACAGTGGTGACAGAGAAGCCAATCCATGATCCAGCCTCCAGCTGGGTAGGGGGAGCAGGCACACCCTGAGCTTGCCCTTCCTTGGCCACTGGGATGAGAAATGGATCAGAACCGACCTGGGTCGTGGTTACAGAGAAAGATGTGCACGTTCTCTGTGGCAAGGGGAGGTCCCTGGGAAAACTGCCTCTCTGAGGAGGCAGAGACAGGTGTGCAAAGGCACGGGAGCGAGAAAGGCCCAGGCAGTTTGAGGAGGGGGAGCCCTCTGGTGTCTGCAGTGCAGGGCGTGGGGGGCTGGTTAGACCACCCAGGGCAGCCCAGATGCCAGGCTGGGGAGCCTGGATGTTTCTCTTTGTGCAGAGGGCCCAGTATTTACCCAAACTCTTCACACAGGCATACAATCTCTGATGGCTTGGGATCCGTATAAAGTCTGGTCACTCATGAAGCCTGTGCAAGTGCCAAGAGGGCCCACCGACAGGGTGAGGGAAGTCCCTGTCCCCCTCACAGGGCCGATGCATTTCAGTTGCCGTTATGGAGCAACTATGGTGAACCCAGCCCCGTGTTTGCCCGAGTTATCTCTCCATCTCCATGACCGAGCTTGTCATTCTGCTTTCAGAAACTGAGAAAACTGGCACTCAGGGTGTTGGGATCCCCACACCACCTCTTCCCAGCTGTGTGACATTGGCTAGATGACTTTGCCTCTCTGTGCTTCCTTTTCCTCTCATATAAAAAGGGGTTACACCTACAATATCCAAAATTATTTTGAGGATAAAATCCACTAATACAAACACTCCTAAGCTAGTGCCTGATATATCCTAAACTCTCAATAAATGTTAGTTATTGTTATTTATAATGTTACACTAAAGCATGCCCACCTCACTATGCTCAGCTCCCTGAAGAAAGGGGCCTGCAGTGGTCTCCCCTGAGGTAGCTGTCCAGCAAATGACTGCTCATTCTCCTCGGGATCTACACCCACCAGCCCTGTCGGCTTCTAGACCTATTCGTAGATTTGGCCCCAGAAGTCATTTTGGCCAGCAAAGGAGACCGCGGGTGGTGGGCGGGGGGTCTTTCCATGGCCAAGTGTACAGACGCTTATCCCAGCAAAGCAGAATTCATGTGTGGTCCCTCAGGTCCCAGCCAGGGAGGAGTGGCCACAACGTCCCTGACAGAGAGACTGGGGGCCTCTAGGGAATTTCTGTCTTCTAGAGAGCTGTGTAAGGAAGAGCAGGGATGCCGGGCGTTCTGGCTCCCAGGCAGCAGGAATGTTTACGGCACGAGGCCCTGCTGGAGCCTGAAAAGGTGCAACACAAATCTTTCCTCTCAACGTGAAATAAGCAGGAAAAGGAATTCAGAGATTATGGACAAAGATCCCAGAAGGATTCAAATCTAGGTAAAGGTTGATCATAGGGTCCCAGGAGGGGACTCGGGATGCAGAGTCCTGCCTTCCCTTAGTCTGCAAATTATCTTCCTCTGGCCTTGTCCTTCCCACGTGCAAGGTTTAATCTCGGCATTTCCAACCCCCCTACTTGGTATTGATGCAATTCCAAAGAGTGAGCTAGAAAACTACAGGTTCCTAATATTTGGCCAAAAGAAACCTCAGCAAGAGAAGCAGAACATGCTCCCTCTTCTCTAAAAGCCATGGAAAGGAAGGCACTGTCCTGGGGCAGGAAATGGTTCATTTTAAAGGCGCCCAAATTTCAGCGGTGGTTGCTCTGCCTGTGAAGTCCCTCCAGACTCTGAATCTCAGGCCTTCTCAGGGGCTGTGTCTGCTCCTAGTCCAGGTTCACAGTAGTGAAATGAACGTGTCCTCTGAGGAAGGGGGACTTGTGGGTCTCCTTCTCAGCCAGGGAAGGGTCTGGCCCTTCTCCCTTCTCCCACGTACAACAAGCTGAGGAGCCTGCAAGACTTTTTAGTTCAAGGAGGAATGTAAGTGTCGGCATCTCATTTAAATTGGCCCGGAAGGGAAAGAACCAAATCTCAACTCAGGCTGTTAAAGCAAATGGATTTTAATAATATTCAAATCTAGCATTTACTGTTTTCAACAAATAAATATTGCCCCTCCCCAATACGTAAAGAGGCCTTGGGGTAAAGCAGTCGGGGAGATGGCGCAGGGTCACCCCTCTTCTGGCCTTCACGGAAATTCCTGGAAAAGACTCACAATGTCTTCCTTCACCCCAGAGCGTGAGGGGCTGGTCCAGAGGGCTCAGCTTTGCCCCCACTGCTGAAGATGGGGGTGCCCTTGAGCTGGTCTTAGGGGTGCAAAATAGCCCTAACTTTAGGAGTGTGACCGGGGCTCTGTTGGGGGCCTGGTGGCTGGACAGAAGAGAGGTGTTACCTTGGGAGGCCTCCCCCAGGGTCATGGCCTCCCTCACCACCCCACCCCCACCGCACTCGGATCCAGGCACTGTGCTGAGTGCTTGGTCAGTCAATACGCCATTTGTCCCTGGATCACCCATTTCACAGAGGAGAAAACTGAGTCCCAGAAAGCAGAGGGGAATCACCTCTGGCACAGGATTGGTCAGTGGTGGAGCTGGGCCCTCACTCCCCAAGATCACATTTGGCCCAAAGCTTAATGGAGCCCTTAGGATTCAGCCACTGCCAGCCTGGACACTTGCCTTTGAGCTCGATGATGGCCAGTTCTTCGCCTTGAGTGTTCTGTTGGCCAATCAGGACTGGGACAGGGTAGGTTCTAGCTGTCGTACCTGTGAACCTGCCAGGAGCCACACCTCACATGTTCCTCCAGGTGCCTGCCCAGTAGTGGGACTCTGGGTACCTTGGGGTGGCCATGCAGCAAGGTCTGATAAGGGAGCCACAGCTGCAGACTCTGGAGTCAGCAGCCAGGGAGACTCTACCTGCCCTCACTCAACTCCTGCCCAGTCTTAACCTCTCATTCTGGCTGAGCTGCTCCATATCCTGGGAAGAAGCCCCAAACTGCTCCTCAGGCTCAAGGCTGTAATGATTTGCAGCCCCCTGTGCAGCAGCAGATAGGGCCTGGGTGGGGGATGCTTCACGGGCTTATGAGGGGTGAAGGGTGAGGCAGGGGAACCCCCCTTCTCTCCAATCCCATCCAGGTCCTGACTGTTCTCGGAGATGGATGTGAATAGCCTCTCCCTCTGTAAGTTGTCCTTGATGCCAGCCCCCTACTTCTGTTATCAAACTGTCCCAGTGAGTGTGAGACTCGGGATGCAGCAAGGAGTGTCCTGCCCAGGGGCATCTGATGTCCACTGCCCTACCCTCACCCACACTGAGTGTCACAGCTAGCTGTTCACCTTATTCCTTTTCTGGTGGTTGATCTGGTTCTCCTGGGAGGCAGACAGCCTAAGTCCCTCAGAAAGAGCCCCTGAGCTAGCCCATAACTAGTCTTGCTTCACTCTTTCTCATGTTGCACTACCACCAGAGCCCTCGAGGGGGCAGGATACACACACAAAACAGGTCTGGGACCTAAGCCAGACTCTGGGCTCCAGACTCAGGGGCAGGGTGTGGTGGGAGGACATGGAACTGAGGGACCTTCTAGCCCACTCTTTCTGTTGACAGGTGGGGAGACTGAGGCCTCAGACAGGAAGGGACTACTCAGCCACTTATATGCTGCCTGACTCAAAGGAACCTGACATCTCTGCCTTTTACCAGCGTGGACAAAGCCTCCTGAACCTTTGTATCCAGGCAGTTCTGCTGCTTCACCAGCCTGGGGAACTGGGATGGGTATCTTATGGGGAACCTCCGTCCACTGGTCCCCAAGATGGGCATGACACCCCAGCTCACAGGGGTGGCTGAGAGGCTCTCCTGAGAGGTTTACCAAGTGCTGAGAACTCAGGGCTCAGTACAGGGGAGGGGTGTGGGAGAGGGGTTGGGGAATGGTGATGAGTCCCAGCTCTCAGATGCCACCCCCCAGCCTCCCCTGAAAACTCACACTCAGCCTCCTAGGCCACACCAGCGTTCCCCTGTGGAGCAGCCTAGGACCCTTAGCAGCCTCCCCCTAATCCTGCCTCCCCTTAATCCTTCCTCCCCTCCCCCTCTGATAACACCAGGCTGCTCCTAATCACCACCCAGGGGCTGCTTTTGGCAATCACAGGATTTGTGGGCCCAGGTCCCTTCCTATGCCAAAACCAAGCCTGCACCCAGCTCTCCAGGCCCTCCTACTGGTCACTTCGAAGGGAGGGTTCAGGCATGGTGGCAACAGGAGGCAGGGCTGCAGGAGGAAGCACCCCCCTTCTGGGTTTGGAGGCCTCCAACTGGGAGAAAGGAGCCTTTCTCCTCTGACCCTGGAGCCTCTCCCTGACAGGCTCACTCACCTGGGGATGCTGTCTCTTCTGGGCTCTCTGGGGGTCATGTCCAGGACAGCAAACTTGGAAGGCTGCTCCTGCCAGGATCCGGGACAGAGTCATTGAGGCCATACTCCACGCACAACCCCTCACCTCAGATCCTGGACGTCTGCCCCAAGCCACTTGGTACCAGTGCCACACCACCCGCCCACGTGCTCTAATTCTGAAACAATCCCACCTCGAGCACTCACCCAGCAAGTGGCCTTGGCAGGGCCTCTGACCTGACCTCCCTGAGCCTGCTTCCCCTTCTGGAAAGCGTGAGAACTCTGCCTACCTCACAGGGTCTCCCAAGGGCTTAATGTCACACAACTGTCATTGTTCTCCCCTCACACCTCCAGGCAGAGTGGGGCACAAAGCTCCAGCACATTCCTTTGCTTCCTTGAACCTCACCCCCACCCTGGGAGGTCTGCACCACAGGATACTCACCCTGCATTTTCAGATGAGCCAGGGGCCCAAAGAGGGACAGTGACTTTCTCAGAGGGCCTCAGAGAAGAGGCTGCCCCACCCTCCAGCCAGAGGCCCTGTCTCAGCCGGCTCCACCCCACCACTGACCCAGTAACTGTCCTCTGGGGTCTCAGTGTGTGTCTAGGCCCCCAGCAGGGTTGAACCATGAATGGAAAGGGGTGGGTGTCTCAGGGGCCTGGTTGAGCCCCGCTGGGGGCTATGACCCCCAGGCTGGGCCCAAGGCCATGCCAAAGGCTTCACCTCCTCAGAATGTTCCCCTGCCCAGCAATCTTACCCACTCAGGAAGGGGACTCCAGAGGTGCCATCTCTGACCGACAAGGTAGGGAATGACCAGGGCACTGAGTGGTGATACATTATTTCCTTTCTTACATGCAGCTTCTGACTTCCATTCAGAGTCCACTAAGAATCCCATCAGCTCCCCAGACTCCGCAAAGCCCTCTCGAGAACACATCATTGCCAACTAGACACCCAGGTGAAAATCCTGTGATTGATCCGCAGTGACTGCTATGGGGGTGGAGGGGGGAGTCAAAGAATGCACATACATCTGTCCCTGGTCCAGCCACTGAGACCCAAGGCTAGGCAGCCCATTTGCCCACCTGGCCAGTGGGACGCCCCTGTAGTACTCACCCCTGGTGTGGGCAGGTGCCCTTCCACATGGAGATGCCGTGAAGACAGGAGGAGTAGCAGGGGCATGCTTCCTGAGGACAGGCCCCTGCTGAGGGCAATCCAAACAATACAGTTAGTAAGGCACACCTGCCCTTCAGGAAACACCTTCAACAGGTGCTCTGGACTCCTGCATTCGGCAGCAGCCAGTGGGCAAGCACAACCAGAGAGGGAAGTGGCAGGGTGAGGAGGGTGACGTGGGGGGTTGGGCTGAGTGGACGGGGTACTGGTCACTGGGAGTGGACTGGAAGTATGGGCGGGTTTGGGGGAGCGGAGGCAGGCAGAGGAGCAGAATGAGGAAGGGCAGGGGCATAGAGGGAGAGTGAGGAGTGGGCTGCAGCGGCGGGGGTGGGGGGGCCTCTGTGGTCGCCTAGGGGCTGGGGCTGGATTCTGCAGGGGCCGCAGAGCTGGGGAGGGCCTGCGAGCAGGACAGTGGGTAAGTGGGAGCTGTATTCAGGGGGTTATGTGGCCGTGGTGGGCTGGGTGAATGGAACTCAAAGAATCATCTCAATTAGCCTTTTTCTCGTAAATCCATTCAAGCCCTGAGGCCTAAATGCTGAGCCCTTCGGCCTCTTCTAAAAAGGAGGAGGTGGTCTCTTTTAGAGAGAGATGCTTTCCTCTTCTCACAGCCACAGCACGCTCTGTGCTGCTTCCCAGCAGAGGGTGTCTTTCACCAGGTGAAGAAGATAGGATGGATTTTCTTGACCCTAGTTACGGCCTCAGAGCTACATATCCGGTCTCCCACTAGTTTTCAGAACATTTGGTGTGCCGCCCTGGGCGCTCCAGACAGCCGTGGGGTAACCCCTGTGGAGAGGAGAAAAAGGCTTAGAGCGAAGGGGTTGGCCAAGAGTTTCGCTACTCCCCTAGGGTGCTGCCGTTGCTAAGGGCAACCCCCTCCCTCCGAAGAGTGGAAGTGAGGGCGGGGCCGGCCGGCCGGCGGGGCCGCCCCTCCACGTTGCCTTGGAGACCCAGTGTGTCCTGTAGCCGGAGGCTGGGCAGGCCCTAGCTGACTTGAGTGGTGCTTTCTGAAGTTGAGGTGAGGCTGCTCCCCTGAGCTCTGGGCCTCCCTCCACTTGGCCGAGCTCAGAAGGGGTGGATGTCTAGGGCCTGTTCCCGCTCCTCGGTGGGCTGGGGGAGGGGTGGGTGGGATGCGGCGTAAGAGGAGCCTGCTGGATCTTCTCAGCACACAGGAGGCGCCTAATTAGCATGGCTAGAGTCTGGCTGCTCCCTCCCTGAACCCCCCTCTCTAGGTGGGGGGGACCGTGTTCAACGATGGGTGGGGGGTTCAAGGTCGGGTTGAAATCACAGCTGACACCTTGGGGGCCACGACTTTTCCCAAAATAGCTTGAGAGAGTGGAGCATAAAACAATAATCATTTTTTACTCTTAACTCCAAAATCCCTCTGGGATTTTCGTCCGGCACGCCTGGGAGAGCCAGC
This sequence comes from Macrotus californicus, assembly GCA_007922815.1. Lineage (NCBI taxonomy): Eukaryota > Metazoa > Chordata > Mammalia > Chiroptera > Phyllostomidae > Macrotus > Macrotus californicus. Next base: position 113,499 of record VMDR010001108.1, read on the forward strand.
TTTCCCTGCGAGTTCAGATCTTGCCTGAGGTTTACCTTCCTCCTTCTTCGCCCCCTCCCTTCTGTTTGTTTAAAAACGCTGAGGATGGAGAAGGGCCCACACCTTCTCCCAGGGCAGGGGGTGGAGGCTCAGTCCCGCCCCACCTGTGGGGTCAGGTCCCCAGGAGGGAACTTGCCCTATCTCTCAACCTCCGGTCTCAACGAGAGCAAATCCCAGAAGTGATGATTCTTCCACCACTGCTTCCTGGCAGGGACGTCCAGCCAGCCGCCAAGATGTCCGCAGTGGGGAAGGTGACCCGGGTTCCCAGTGGGAAAGTCTACCAGCAGATCTTCGAGGCTGAGGTAGACCTGTCCTTTTGTCCCTCTCTTTCTGCTCCCCAAACTTCCCTCTGTTCCCCAAACTTTCCTCTCCTCCCCTCCAGAGTTCCTTCCATCTGAATGAAGTCTTCCTTGCCTGGGAATCTAATGAAATAAAGACTTGGAAAATAGCCTTCATTTAAAAAGTAACTCTTACTTGTTCTTAAATTGTAGGAATATAAAATTAGAATGTCTGTTGTTGAAAATTAGAAAATTTAAATTAACAGCTTTCAATTACTCAGAAAGAGCCAGAATTAACCATTGGATGTTCTGGGTCTTTTTCCTATGCATGAAAGCATTCCTAATTTTTCTGTTCAAAATCTGGGTTTGATTCTGCCCTCGCATTTGAAACTCGCTTTTCCCTGTCAGCCGTACCTCAGAGACCTTTCCCACGTCAGGGGCCATTCATGTCTTTCTTGCCATTCCGTGGCTGCCTAGTTGATCCAGGACTGCCTGTAATGTATTCAGGTAACACCCTCTGACAGCCATACAGGTGGCGGAATTGTCACGTCATCTCTAAACAAAACTACGCAGGCAAAATGGTATCTTAAAAGAAATGCACAGACTGGAACAGGTCCTTTGAGTTTCCGTACTGCTTATGTAAAAGGGGTTTGCAGTCCTACTTTGAACCTTAGATAATGCTCTCTTTGGGAGCCTGGGAGACAGTAAAAGGACAGAGAGACTGAACCAGCCAGTAAGTCACTCACACGGCCTTGTCCCCTGGAAGCAGCACCACGTTCTTGATGTCGGGCCTGTTCTCTGTGCATTTCAAGACAGCTTTCCTGACTCCTGTCCCACCAGACTGTTTGGTCGCTTTGCTGTGCATTCAGGATTTTGAGATCACACTGCGCACTTTTCAAATAATTTTTAATGTATGCTTTTCACTGATAGGTTTTATGGTATATCATAAGCACTTTCCCATGTCACAAACAATTCTTTCTCAGTCTCATTTTTAACAAATGCCTGACGGTCCATTGAAGGGACCTGTGATGTCCCCTCAACCAATCCCCTAGTATTGGACAGTTCCATTTTTCCAGGTCCTCGTGACATACAAAATGCTGTGGTGAACATCTCGGTGTTCACTACAGTTTCTTAAAAGATGTCTTCCTAGATGTGGTTGAATTGCTGTAATGGGGAGTGGAGAGCCCTCCTGCATGAGGTGTGCCCTGCAAAGCACCTTCCTGCTGGCAGGTTTCCACTTGACCTTCTGAGACTGCACAGTCAGCCTGAGGGTGCTGGGGAGTCTGTGCTCTGACCCCTCCCCCCAACTGGATCAGGTGCAGCTGGTCCGCTCCCTGACAGCCTCCAGGAAGCACAATGTGGAGCTTTCCACAACCCTGAAGAATGGCAGCAAGCCCTTGATGAAGAAGAGGGATATTCCTGAAGGGGAGATGATGTCTTCTCGGCAGCAGAAGTGGGTGCACAGCCTGCCCAATGACTGGGTCACAGAAAACCCTGTGCTCTACAGGTAGGTCCTGCCATCCTGGCCACACCGCCACACACTGGGTGGGGTCGGGGGGTGGCATCAGAGCCTTCAAAACCTCAAAAAGCTCGCACAAGATGAGTGCTAGGTAGGAATAAAGTCCCAGGGAGTTAATAACACCTACTTTGGAGGATAGTTTGCTTCTCCTTCCCTTCTTCCAAGGGCCAGGAAACAGGCACCGGGATCCCTCCCTCCTGGAATTTCAGGACTCTACAGTAAATAAATAAGCTGTTCTCTCCAAGGATGGGAGGGCTCTGGCACAGAGGATGGAGTGGTGGGACAGGTGTCTGGAAAGCTCTCTGAAGAGGGGACTCAGCTGAGACCAGAGGATAAGGGAGAGGAAGCATGGGGCACAGCTCTGAGGCAGGATGGGCTGGGTCCACTCCAGAAGGCTAAAGAAGTCAGCAGGCCTGGGGAGAGGAAGGGAAGGCTAGGGAAGGCTTTCAGGCCCAGGCAGTATTTTGAACACTACTAAAGTGAGCAGCTGATTTGCACTGTTAAGGTCTTTAGGGTATTGTGTGCAGAATCTGAGGAGCTGCACGAAGAGGCAGGGAGGAGGCCACAGCAGTCTGTGCTAGCTTGGTGGGACTGTGGGAGGGAGAATAGGGGAACTTCAGGCATACTTTGGAGGCAGAGCCCATGGACCAGGTGATGGACTGGCCTGGAGGAGAGATGCCCTGTGAGTCCTAGGTCTCTGGCCTGAGCGCTTGGATGGATGGCAGAGGTGCCATTTCCTGAGATGGGAACAGATGAAGGTGGAGCAGGGAGATCAGGAGTTCCTTCTGGACTTTCAAGTTCAGAAGCTGAACTTGAGACTCCTGAGCATGCCATTTTAGTTCCCTGAGCTCCGACTCCTCAAGTCGGAGAAAAGGAAAGCCAGTTTCATCTTCCTCATGGGGCACTTGGAGAATGTAGCAGAAGCTGGGCTTCCCTTCTGCCCTTCAAGTTGATGCAAACCATAAACCCTCTCTGGCCTGGGACTCTGGAACAGGAACTCGGTCCTTCTCTACCAGCCGTTGTTTTCCCTTTCACCCCCTTTGGAGTAGGGGTTGACCCAATTCTGGGTAAAGATCTCTACCCTGATCTGACCTTCAACTTTTCCCAGGGAAAGCTCCCCTGAGGCTTCTGACCCTCAGCACCCTTAACTACCTACAGATGGGCAAACCCAGTGGGGACCCAAGCCCAGACTGGAGATCAGCATTCTCCAGCGCATGTGCTGATGCCTGAGGCAGAGGTCCAGAGGCACAGGTGGCTGGGGCCAGTCCATCTCCCTTCACCCTCCCAGAGGTTGGCCTTGCAGCCTGGCTGTGACTCTGGCTCTCACAAGGGTCCCAGGCCCCTCTCAGCTAACCTGTTCTCATCCAGGTCTGGAGTCTACCAATACCCCTGCACCTCTTGCGGGTCCCCTTCCCCCCAGGGTTTTGCTCAGGACCACCCGTCATCCTGATAACCAGATACAGCATCAGTCAGGAGGTCTTGGCACCCACCGGACAGCATTTGGAAGACACTTCTCAGGAAGGTCTCTGGCATTGCTGTGCTGTGCTGGCTTCCTGAGACAAATAGACAAGGCCACCTCTGCCCTAAACATGGACCCAGGGCACAACCCTGTGGCCCGTGGCAGGAACAGAGATGTGGTTGTAACCTGTTAGACCCTATCACCCTCAAAATAACTGGGGTCACTGACTTAGCACTGGCACCTCTCTGCGGTGCCTTGTCCCTTTTTTGAAAATGTAGCTGGGCGACCACCCACATGTGATTGGCAGGCAGATCGGAAGCAGGCTGTCGTGGGCAGGCCCCAAGCCCTCACCCCAGGATGCCTGGCGTGCACTGGCAGCAGATGCCCAGGCAGGTTGTCGGAAGACTGGCTGAACCTCGGGACACTCTGAAATCAGTGGGCCCAGGCTATGAACAAAGTCCGGGGACCACCTGGAGACTCCCTGTGTGTCAAGCTTCCCTAAGGGTGAAGGGGTTGGGGTTTTACTGTTTTTATCTGCTACTGCCTCAGGGAAAAGAAAACTACCAGGAAGGAAAAAACTCAAGACAGCGAGAGCACCGTCGCTGCCCTGGAAGTCCGGAGCCTCATGGACACCATCGGTGACCTGCCCTGGGCCCTCCCTCGGCGCTCTCCCCTGGGCCTGTTCCCCCATGCTTTCTCCCCTGGGCCTTCTCAACTGCTCTCTCTCCCCTAAGGCCTCTTCTTGGGGCCTCTGCTGGGCTCTCTCCCCTAAGCCTTCTCCCCTGCCCCCTCAAACCTAGCTCTCCCCCCTGGACCCCCACCCCTGTGTCCTTTCCCTGGACCCTAGACTAAGCTTTCTCCCCTGTTCCCCTCCCCTGTGGTCTCCCCTGGGAGCTTTCCAGGGTCCTCTCTTGGTTCTTTCCCCTTCTCGGAATCCCCTGGGCTCTCTCCCCTAAGCCTTCTGTCCTGGGCCTTCTCTCCTACTCTGTCTCCCCTGGCCTTTCTCTGTTAAGCCTTCTCCACTACCCTCTCTCCCCTGGGGACTCTACCCCTGGCCCTCTCTCCTGACCCCTCTCCCCTGGACCACGCCTGGGACCTCTCCCCAAGCCCACAACCCCAAAGCCTTCTCCCCTGGGCCCTCTTGTCTGTACCCACTTCCCTGAGACCACTCCTCTGTGCCCTCCTCATGGGGTCCTTTACCCTGGGCTCTCTCCCCTGGACCTCCACCCCTAACCCTTTTCTCCTGGGTCTTCTCCCCTGCTCTCTCTCCCCTGGGCCCTCTTACCTGGTACCTCTTCCCTAGGCCCTCTCCCCAAAACCTTTCCACCTGGGCCTTCTTCCCTGCTCCCCCACCGCTGGGGACTCTCCCCTGGGCCTACCCTTAGACCCCCTTCCCTTAGCCCTCTCCCCTGTTCCATCTCCCCTGGGCCTTTTCTCCTGCTCCCTCTCCCATGGGATCCAGAGACCTCTTTTCCCTGAGGCCTCTCCCCTAAGCCTTCTTTGTTGCCTTCTCTCCTTCTCTTTATTTCCTGGGGTTTCTCCCCTGCTCCCTCGACCTTGGGCACTCTCTTCCCTGGGCTCTCACCCCTGGACGTCTCCCCAGGCCTTGTCCCTGGGGCCTTCTCCCCTGCTTTCTCTCCAGGTGGCTCTCTCCATTAGGTCCATTCCTCTGGGCCTTCTCCCCTGTTCCCTCTCCCCTGGACCCTCTCCCCTGAGTTCTCTCTCCAGGGTCCTCTCTCCTGGGTGCTCTCCCCAGTGCAGAGAGCTGGCAGAGGAGGGAGTGACTGCCCACACTCCAAGTATTTTCGGGTAAAAACCATTCATAAAGGATGTTGTTGGCCTCACTGCGATTCCCCAGCAGAATTTCTGAATCCACCTTTCCTTCCTTCATACCACAGTGTCGTAGTTGACTTTACCCCAGTGTGGCGGCTTTTTTTCTTTGTGATTTAACAAGCATGCTCACTGTAGAAAAATAAAGGAAGGAGGTAGGCATGAAGTCAAACCACCCTCTACAGTAGCCCCCATTCTCCTCCCTAGAGTGCCCACCCCGCATGAAGTCACACATATGGTGTCCAGCTTCCCACCTGGGTTCCAGGGATAGCACAGCGGAGGGAGATGTCCGATGCTAAAGCAGGGGGCGCACGTCCTGGTCCCTGCTCAGCCACACCGCCAGTCTTTGCTCTTTAACCACCACGCCTGAGTGTCCCCTCTTGCAAAACAAGACCCATGAGGAGCCAAGTTAGAACAATCCCCGGGACTCATGAAGTGCTGTGCAAATGTTGCCTGTTCTATGTGAATGCATCTCCTCCTATAAAACCCTTTAAAAACATAAATGGTCCCATTAAGTACACACCATTTCGGAACTCTACATTAAAGATTTATGTACTTTTAGAGAGAGGAAAGGGAGGGAAGGCAACATCAATGTGTGCGAGAGAAACACCCATCACTTGCCTCTTGCACGCCTGCAACCCGGGCCCTGGCCCACTACCAGGCGTGGGCCCTGCCCCCAGGAAGGGAACTGGTGATCTTTTGGTTTGTGGGATGGCACCCAGCCCACTGAGCCACACCAGTCAGGGCCCACTTTGGAACTTTCTGCCAGCATTTAACTGGATAGGTGAGGCTTCGTTTCCTCCAGTCCTTGCCGGTCACCTTTGCTCTTCTCCATTTTTCCTTATGACTCCGGCACCGCTGGCTGGGCTTGAGGACCCATCTCCTGAACTCTCTGCCCTGCTACCCGTTCTTGGGTGCTGCCCCCCAGCCCTGGGGCTCTGAGTGCAGCCTTGTCACCTCTTTTACTCTCCTCCAGTTCCTGAGAGGGTCAGCACCGTCAGCCTTCAAGGAGACTACAAGAGGAAGAGCTACCAGGACGCTCTGGGGAGCTTTAAGGAGGAGATCGCCAGGATTGGGGCGGTGAGAACCCTGGCCTTTGCTCTCTGGCTGTCCCCTGGCTGTTCCAAAGGCAGGTCTGTCACTGCCCCGCCCGTGCTTTCCCCTGGCTCAGAGGTTGACAGAAACGTCATAGCTGTGTTTGAGTGGCTCATGGCCAGTGCTCATCACAGCACAGCGCTGCAGGTCAGGGTCTGTTATTACTTCCACTTTGCGGGGGAGCCCAGGCAGTCTTATCTGACTTGGCACGTAAGGGGCCAGGTGGAAACTGCACTCCAGGTTGGACATCAAAGCCCAGCCTTTGGTCTCTCTGCTCAGTCCCACTCATGAGGGGCCAAACGGCCTGACACTCCATGGACGTCCTGATGCTGCCTGGCCCTTAGGTGCTGCCTTTGCTTGGCTCCCTATTGCTCTTCAGACACCTCATCCCTGGCCACATGGGTCCCAGAAGATTCCCTAAACAACATCCTTCTTGGCCCTCCCAGGTCCTCTCTGAGCCACACATTGTGGTCACCACTTTCTTCCCGAGTCTTCTCTGAGTCATGTCGTTCCCCTAGGGGAGTGGAGCTGGCTCTGTACCCAAAGTGTGGATAAGGTGCTCCCCCACCTGCTCTCACTCTCCTCATTTGTCCCAGCTGGACATGAGCTGTTGCACCCATGTGCTCTGTGGCTTTGGTCAGCTTCGGCCGTACAACGTAACTGAGCCTTAGTCTCCTCATCTGCAGTTAACCCGGGATTCCTTACTGGCCACTTCTTTAATGAATATTTGTTGAGCCCCAGCTGTGGGCCTTGCCAAATGCCAGCACCTGCCTCACAGGCTGGGATGAGGACCCAGTACGTCTGAGGACGAGGGCTCGGCTCAGCACAGAGCAGAGAGCGCCTGGCAGGTGGCGTGTGCCCCGCCTCGTGGCTGCCCCGGAGCTCCAGCTGTGAGCTGATTGGGAAATCTTAACTCCTCAGGTCTAGGGAGTGATTATGATTTTTGAGACAGCACCACAGCTGACACTTCCACATTATGGGGGGGGGCTTCCTGTGGCCTGAGGCTGTGGATACTAGCACCATCGCCCTCCTGGCCTGCTTTAGGAAATGGAACCTCTCATCTTGGAGCCAGGGGTGCTTCTTTTAAAAAAGCTGGCTGAGTTCAAGGAAGACATCAATGATCTCTTCAAAACGATGGAAAATGACAACCTCGAAAACTATAATATCCAAGTAGGGGTCCCCTTGTGGGTCGGCCTGCCCTACCCTGGTCCTTCTCCTTCCTGCCCTGCCCTCTGTTCCCCCAGCCTGACCCAGACTTCTCGGCGTAGACTCTGTTGGACCTGTGGGACCAGGTGGCCGAGAAGTTCATGCTCCAGAAGCAGGGGATTAAGGAGCTGGATGGGACACTCTACTCGGTCGAGTTCTCCCGGGCAGATAGGGTGAATTGATCCCTGAGGGTTCGTGGCGGTTTCCATTTGGGTGAGGCACTGTCTGTTTCCTTTTAGTTCTCCAGGAGAAAAGCGAGTCACTAACTATGGCATCTGGTTGTTTCTAGCTAAAAAATGTGTTGAAGAAGTATGTGGAAATCATACAGAAAACGTCCTACCTCATGCAGCCCGATGTGTACAGGCTGATGAACAAAGAAGCCATGGTGAGTGGTCTTCGTGTGCAGGGGACCAGCCCATGGGAGAGGGAGCCAGGCCCCCAGGGGCCCCAGGGCCTGGCGTCTCAGGGATGAAGGGCTTCTCACAGGTGGCACTTCCCCGTGATTCAGGTTGGACAGTTAGGTTCAGAAGCAGAGTCTTGGTTAAGTATTTTCAGTAGAAGTCTGTCTAAAGCACATTGCCAACTTCCCTGCAGTCTTACCCAACCCGGCGCACCTAACACAGCATCCTTGTCTGGAGCACTGACAATTTAACCAGCACCTACTGGGCAGTGTCTCAGCTCCCACGTGCTGCACGACAGGTGCTCCACAGGGGGGCATCACCTGGAAGCTGTCGCTGTCTCAGAGTGGTTTGTGCCCTCGTGGGTGACCCCAGCCTGCTCTGTTGGTCTAGTTTTTCTGCCAATTCTTGTCTCTCCTCCTGCTGGCCATCAGTGCCTGCTGCTGAACCGTGCCTGCCCTGAGCTCTGTCCCAAATGCTTTCCTGTCCACACCCCAGCCTCCCCCAGCTGCCGCTGTTCTCGATGCCTCCCAAGCCAGTTAAATCTGATGCTTCTGCTGCATGAAAAGGCGCTTCTTTTGGCTACTCAGAGGTGCATTTTGCCTGCGTGAGTTTCCAGCTCCTGAGCAGAAAGCTGGGCAGCCAGATAATGATGAAGGGGGAACAGCGTTCAGAATCACACAGGGGCTCCAGCCCAGGCCTGTGCCTCAGGGTCCCGGGCAAAGCGCAGACAGGGAGTGAGCAAGGCCACCCCTCCCCCGTGCGCGGACATGGAGGCTCCTGAAACAGCTCAGCCCTGTCCCTGCAACTCCCTGCCCATAAAGTGGGGAAAGTAGCACTAAACTCCCAGCACTTGATGGAAAGATGGTAAAACGAGGCTCAGCAACAGTGGCTCTCCTTTCGAGACAAGCAAGAGCTCCTAGCTTGTGTCCATTTGATCCGTCAGGGCAGTCAGAGGTAGCAATGTCCTGGTTTTGTCCCACTGACTGACTCCTGGGTTTATTTCACTCATTAGACCAACTGGCAAATTCTGCTTGCTGTATGTGCATGCATTTCATTTAATTTCCCAAAGTCCCTATGCCGTAAATATCTTCATGTTACGGCTGCAGAAAGGGAGGTTCAGGAGGTGCTTACCAATGCCAGGAAGGACAGCTGCATCAAACCTCAGGTTCCAATGACAAGTGTCACAGGAAGTTCTGCCCACTGAGCTTGGCAGGTTCTCACCCCTGCCCCAGGGAAGTGCCTCAAGGGTTTTAGGACATGTAGAGAGGCCTTTTTGTATGCCGTAGTCCCTGGGGGGATGAGAGAGGCCGCTGTCATCGAAGGGAGCTGGATGCTAAATGCCACAACCATGACGCACAGTGAGGAATTGCCCCGCTGCCGTGCCGAGGGTGCCTGGGAGAGAGCCCCTGGGAGGGCCTCCCCAGAGTGTTCCGGCTCCGGCCTCCTCTGGTTCTCATCTCTACCGTGTATGGCTTGTCCCTGATGGTGTGAGCGCTCTGCTTTTGGACAAATTTATTTAAAACAAAACAACTCAAAAAACAGTTGAACACTGAGACCCCACTGGAGTACTTAACTCCACTGAACCAAAATCAGTGTCTGTAACAAACAATCTGGGGGGCCTTGGGAGCTGGGCTGAAGCTCACATGGTCGCTGTCCCTGGCTCTTGAGCCCCAGGCAGCTTCTCTGAGTGCCCAGCGGCCCCTTGGCCCTCAGATACTGCACACCTGCTTGACTGTGGCCGCACTGGGCCCCAGGACCTCCTCCCTCTCCAGCCTCCCACCACCCCTACCCAACGGGGCCTTGTTCTGACCTTCGAGAGCCCACCTACCCACCTAGAGCCTGCCTGCCTGTGATCACAGCTCATGAACCACGCTCTGCTGGGCAACCGGAGGGCCATCGCGCAGCTGTCCGTCAACCTGATGGAGGCCACGCTGAAGCAGGAGCTTGAGAGCCGCCACCGCTGGCAGGGCCTGATCAATGCCTGGAAGGCTCTCAAGAAGGGCATCCTGGTGCAGAGCTTCAGGTCCGTGGCTGCCCGCACTGCCCGCAGCATGTCCCCCAGCTCACCTGGCCAGCCGGTGGGCAGGAGGGTGGCCTTCTCCCTCCCCGGGTGTCGTCACTTTGAAGTGCTGTTGTTTTTCTGGTGGTAAAAGTAATACATGCTCATTTTTTTAAAAGTGAGAATAAAGCAAAAAAATACAGAAGCAATTTAAAACCACCACGAATCTCTCACCACAGTGAGCGGCACAGCGGATACTTTGGTATATTTTCTCCCGGGTGTTTTTAGACCACGCGGCACGTGTAGGTTTCTGAGAGCGGTGCAGGCTGGAGACACTGGTCTGGTTGTCTGCCGCATCTCCTCTTCGCCGTCACACGTGGCCCTGCCTCACTGGGCCCCAAGCAAAGGCTGTTCCTCGGCTTCTGTGCCTCCTGCCCTGCCATGGGGAGGTCCCCCCATGGCAGGGCAGGTGAAGAGAGGGCCCACCTTTGCGCTTCTCTGCCAGGTGGCACAGCTAATACTGATGCGAGGGTCCTGGGCCTTTTGGCCAACAAGCAAGGCTTTCTTCTGCAAAGAAAGCGACACCTTGGACCAAGATGCCCGAGGACACTGAACAGTGTCTGTCCGTCTGTGCTGTGGGTCTGGGGGCGGGACGCCCATCTCTCCATCTCCATTTCCAGAAGGAGAGCACCAGAGTCTGACACTGAGACCTGGCTCCACCTGTACTTTCCTTGTGACCTTGATCTAGCACACTTGCAGCCTTTCCTTGTGCAAAGCCGGCACCACGGCGGACCGGTGGTAGGGTTTCAGCGATGGTCAATGTGGTGCTGCATGACAAGTGTCAGGTCTGGGCCTGGGAGGTCGGTACAAATGCCGATAACCAGCAACAGTGGTGGCAGGAGCTGACACTTCCTGGGTATCTCCCTTGAGTCAGGCACAGGGCTAGGGGCTCTTGGCTTGCGACATCTCGCTGGGTCTCTGTCGTCATTTGCTCCATTGCAGAAGAGGAAAGTGAGATTCAGGGCAGGGGGAGTGACTTGCCAAGGCCCCAGAACTGGCAGGCAGCAGTCAGGACCCTTGCCTGGATCTGTGCCTGCCGGCCCCACACTGTCAGTGCCAGAGCCTTGCTCTCAGTTTCTTGGTTCTTTCCCCCCCCCCAACCTTCCCATCTTTTCTCGGTGTCTCAGAGGCCCAAGGTGGGAGGAAGGGTTGGGAGTGTGTAAGCATGCTGGGGTTCCGAGTGTTCTTACCCAGGGCCTCACCTCTCTCCCGCCCACCTTGCCCCCCTCTTTTCTCCATGGTGCCAATATCTCTGCACACTCAGTGAGTTCATGGCCAGTGAGAAGATCCAGACTCCTCCAGCCGTGAAGAAGGAGCTGGAGAGCCTGCTGACGAACCAAAAAGCCCTGCAGAAAAAGCGGCTGAAGCACATCTGCACCATCTGGTACAGTGGGGTGGGTCCCCGGGGCGGGGTACCTCTGGGGGTCCACAGGAGAGGCAGGCACAGTTCCCATCCCCAGCACTGACGTTTCTCCTGTGGCGTCCTCCAGACTAGGCCATCATCTCCTGGTTCTCGGGCCCTGGGCTGGCTGCCTGTGCCCACACCATGGGCTGTTCCAGCCCCCAGGGCAACAAGAAAGTGTAGTGTGACTGTGCCAGAGAGCTTGGAAGGAGTCAATGGCAAGAGGTGAAGTGGGGGGACAGTGGTGGGGAGAAAGGGGCCAGGTTAAGCGGTTGGACTTTTTCTGAGGGCAGTGGAGAGCAGTGTGGCTCCATCAGCTTGGTGGTTGGGAGGGTGAATTGCAGGGTCTGAGGCTGGAGGCTGTGAGGTCAGTGAGGAGACTGCTGCCATCAGACAGGGAGCCTGTGAGAGGCTGTGCACTCTCCCCCCAGACCTGGGTCTCTCCAGTCCTGATCGCACAGTAAGCCGTGTGGTGGAAGGTGCTGCACTGAGCGCTCCAGATCCTGGAAGCCCATCGCCCAGCGAGCCTGTAGCACCCACTCTCAGCAACAGGATGGAGCCTGTATGGTCCTGCAGCCTGAAGACACTATGTCTTCCCTGGTCCCTCCCACCCTGGTAATCCTGGGACTCCCCAGCACAGAGCCTAGGTTCTGCTAGGATGTAAATGACAGAGTCCCACACGGCCACCCCTGTGGTTGGTGCCTCCCTCTCCACATGCAGCCACATTTTCATGCTGGTGTAACATTAACAAGGTGGATAAAAATCTCAGTGCAAAGAACAGTGCTTTTGCTGTTTTCTGTAACTCCACTTGTTTCTACCTTGCACCCCTGTTTGTTAAACTGGGCCACAGCCAATGCCAGGCACCCACGGCCCTGCTGTGTCTGCACCTGCCCCGTCCCTGTGCCCACTGGCAGGCCCTCTGCAGGCTTGCGGGCAGTGAGGTGGGGGGTGAGGTGGGGAGTGTTGCTAAGACTCCCGGGGCCCCAAGAGGGAGCTACCCCAAGTCCAGGAAGAACCCCTGTGGATTTTCTCGGACCCAGTAAGCATATATGCATATAATTTAAAAATAATTTTTCAATGACATTTGCACTTTGGAGTAATGTGAGATTTTCAGAAAAGTTACAAAGACAGCCCACAGAATTCCTGTGTACCCCTCACCAGTCCCCCCACTGTGTCATCTCAGATCACCCCAGATGTGTGTCAAAGCTAAGGAATCACTTTGACACCTTCCCGTTAACCCCAGACTTCCTTGGATTTACCAGCTTTCCCACCGATGCCCGTTTTCTGTTCCAGGACCCAACTCACCACATGCGCTGTGATGTGTAGGCTTGAGGTTATGCAAGGTGCACTCTTGTGCCTTCCTTCCTTTTGCTCTTCACTGCCCGTGACCACCCTGGGTTTGCATGTCCTGTCCTGGCATTGTCATTAATAGCATCCCCCCTTTCACTGTCAAAAATGCTCTGGTTTGGACAATAAATCACTTGGTCCCTCCAGCCATATGCATCTTTTCATGTTATTAAACACCACCCAAAATGTAGTGGCTGAAAACAACAAGCATTTCTTGTTTCTCATGACTCTGTGGGTCTGTTAGGCGGTTCCCCTGGTCTGGTCTGGGCTGGCAGGGCTGGGGCTGGATTGTCTGTCCAGGATGGCCTCACTCCCATGTCCAGAGCCTCAGCTGGGACAGCCGAGCCTCTCTCTACTTGCTCTCTTAGCCTCCAGAAGGCTTAGCCAGGCTCATAGGCGTGGTGAGGGTGGCACAAGAGCTCCCTGCAACTAGACAGGGCAGGGAAGTGCTGAAGGCCTTTCCCAGCCTCTGCCCTGTCTGGTTTGCTAGTGTCCCATTGGCTGAGTCCAGTGGAGAAACAGACTCCACCTCCTCGTGGGAGGAGCTAATGATATTCGGCCACTGCTCAATCTGCCACACTTTTTAAATGACTTCACAAGAGGATACACTGTACTTTAGACAACTGTCTGTTGTTGGATAAGGTGGCTTGCTTTTTTTTTTCTGTTTATAAACAGTAATGTTAAGCAACCATCTTAATGCATAACTTTGTATACATTTTATATTCTTATCTCAGATTAGGTTCCTAGAAGTGGTTTCTTTGGTCAAGCGATATAAGCTGATTGTTTTTCCCATTAGGAAAATTCGGTCTTACTGTCTAAGTGATGGGCTCGTTCACGTGAACAGACCCTCTCATGGGGTGTGTGCTCGGCTTTGCTTCTCAATAGCACTACCCACGGGGCGCGTTCCTGGAGGGTGGAACGGGCTGTGATAAGGGAACGTTTTATGCCAGCATGGCTTACTTGTCATACCTTCCTTCCGCAGCAACCTTCTGCCCCCCAATTACAGCCCATATCAGCTGGCCGAGTGGTATTCTGCTTTCAACTCCCTGAATAAGCAGCTTGGTGAGTGAGGTTTGGGGGATTTCACTTGGGTCTGCCCAGAACTCTGTTCAGGGAGCAGCCTTGTAGCAGCTTCGGCTGGTGGGTCGATGATCCATGGGAGTTAGAAACTCGGGAGTAAGTGGCCGGTGCCTCCGGGGGAGATGGGCCGGGGGTGGAGGGAAGCACAGGTTCGGGGTCTCGGACCGGACCGCTGAGACCGACCTGCAGAGCCAGAACAGCGAGGGTGAGTTTGGTGACCTCAGCGGCCCTGGTTCAGGCACTTGACTGGGGAGAAGGCACTTCCCTTCGTTAAGGGGAAACTCCTCTTTCTGATCTCCCCTCTTCCTTCTGGAAGAGCGGCTGACATGTGTTGTTTCCTCCCATGGAGACACCTACCACACCGACTGCCTGATGCAGCTCCGCTTACTGTACGAGAAGATCTGGGAGGAGTGCCTGGCCTACGTGCAGGAGTGCAAGGTGGGTGGGTGCCCCACCTCTCTCCAGCCTGGATCCCCCGCCTTTTCTTCTCACGTGCCCCAGGCCTTCACTGGCTGTGGGTATTCTGCCTCTCTTCCCTCTGCATGTCCTGGTCCCCCCTCCCAAAATTCCCACCTCCAGGAAGCCTTCCTGACCTCACAGAGTTATATGCTCTCTGGCTGCCTCTGACGTCACCCTGACACTCTGCCTCACGTGCAGCACTTGACGTTATTTATTCAGCAAGCTTGGTCATGTCCAGGAGTTATTTCCAGGGCTTCGCTTTTATGACTGGTGCTGCCACAGCTGTCACCCCCAACTTTTCTCTTCAACCTGTGCACCTCCGTTAGAGGGGGAGCCGGGGGGTTTGTCCACAAAGCCCCTCAATGACAGTGCCTGGCTTTCTGGGGTACAGCAAATATTCTGTCAAAATGCCTTCTCCCTGCCTCCATATAAAACTGTTCAGATGAAAAAACAAAAACAAACAAACAAAGCAGCCCAGTCATTTTGAAGACGGTCTCACCTGCCGGCTGTGGCAGCAGGAGCCCCCGAGTGCCCCACCTGCCACCCCTCGTGTGTCTGTCCAGCTTTTGCTCAGCTGCCAAGACTCTGAGGCGAGCAGAGTGCTCCATGGTGCGAGGCACAGTCCAGGTGCTGTCGCTTCTGTGGGCTGTGCCACCCCCTGCACACACCACCCTTGAGTCCCACAAGGTTCTGTAGGGTGGGTGTCACTAGCCGCATGTGGAGATGAGAAGACCTGAGTGTGCAAAAGGCCCGGGCACGACCCAAGCCCATAGGGCCCTGCCCTTGCTCTGTGGCCATAGGGACAGCCATGAGCCTCTCAGCCGGCTCTTTAGGGGCATCAGACCTCAAAAGTAAAGCCTGGGGAGGGGTAGGAGGGAGGTAAACCTGTGCCCTCTGGGAGTCTCCTCCCACTCACTGGCACTCACCTCCCCTACCCTGCGGCTGCCTGGGACTCCCCCTAGAGCCCCATAGCCCTTTGGCCTCGAGGGCTGTTGCCTGGAGCCCATTCTCACTGCCCTTTCTCCGGCACCTGCAGGGGCTGCGTGCTTGCTGAAGTCCTCACGTACCCCGAGAATGCATTAAGCCTGACAGAGGACACTTGGTATTTCCCTTCAGCAGCATTGGAAATACACAACTATAGACAAATTTTTAATTTGGGGGAGGCTTGTTATTTTAGATTTTTTGCATAAACCAAGGCTTTATTAATATAGAGAGCCCACTGGCCAGCTGGCACAGCTCAGTTACAGGAAGCGTGAGCCCTGTCTGGCTTAAAGCAGCACCGAGGCCCTTTAGGGTGGTGGGCTGTGACTGCGGGTCTGCAGGAGGGCAGGTCCAAGTTCAGATTCTGTCCCTACCCTGTGCCAGCAATGTGCCGCCAGCAGGTCCCTTCACTTCACTGAGCGTCGGTTTCCTCATCTGTCAAAATAGGGCTGATGAGAACACCTCCGGAGTGGGGGGCGTTCAGTGAGACAGGGAGGGGACAGCACACAGCACCTGGACATAGTGGGCGGGCCGCAGCAACGACCATCTGCACTGCTGTGAGGGTTTCCCCTGAGGTTCTCAGGAGGGTGGAGCAGTTCTCAGGGGGCAGGACCAGGCCAGTGAGGCCCCCACCAGCCCTCAGCCAGGCTCTGCCCTGACCCCTCCAGACGCAGCTGCTGGACTGGAAAGCCTTCACTGAGGAGGAAGCAGAGAACGTGGTGAATCCGTCCTTCTTCCAGATGGTGGGAGAGCTCCAGAGCAAGGTGGAGGAGGAGCTGGAGTACTTGGACGTGAGTAGATGGGGACCCACGCAGCTGGGGGGCAGGGCGGGGCCACCTGGGGCACTGGGCTATGAGAAGAAGTGGGTTCCAGGGCCTCCAACTTTCTTGTCACAAGGGAGTCCTTTTCCCCCACCATGGCCAACCCCTCAGAGAGGTCCCAATGTGCCGGGCACTCCAGGCTCTGCCCCTGACTCCCACCCCCCACCCCCACCCCTGGCACCAACACCCGACTCCACGGGACCAGTCTCCGGCAGTGAGTGCGCCCCAGCCCTTGCTCACTGTGGGTGCCGAAGGGCCACGGGAGCAGTAAGTGCCTGCCCTGAGATGCTTCGAATCTGGAGTGGGATCCACTAATGTTTCTGCAAGGGACCGGATAGTAAATATTTCAGGCTCTGTGGGTGGTCGGGTGTCTGTAGCAAATTCTCACTCTGCTATCTTCACACAAAGGCAGCCCGAGGCAATGCAGAAACAAATGGGTGTGGCTGTGTTTCAATAACACTTTCTCCGTAAACACTGAAATTGGGATCGTATATAATTTTCACATCATTAAATATCCCCTCTTTATTTTTACTTTTTTGCCCCGGCCACTTAACAACACAGACTCTGTGCTTAGCTCTCAGGGCCAAACCGAAAGGGATGGAGGGCCACTTCAGCCCGCAGGCCGAGGTTGCTGACCCCCCGACACTGATGGGAGCACCAGACACACACTATTTAAAGGTGGGGGGTGTGAGGGTTTAGCAGAGTGTGGGTTCGGCCCAGACGCTGAGAGTCCGGCAGCTCCACAGAAGGGAAGGTGCCCCAGGCCGGGAGGGGTGCAGCCCACCTGCAGGCCCAGGTGGTTTCTAGGGTGGTTTCTCTTTTAAACCCAAACTCCATCTTCTTCCTGTCAAGGGCTTCAGTGGACATGGGACAGGTCCAGACATGAGACTTCAGGGAAAGCCAGACCAAGGGTATGGCCTTGGGCTGACTAGAAATGCTGCCCCAGAGGAGGGAGGGCCACACACGAGCCAAGGTGAGGCCCAGATGACCTTGAGGGAAGGTGTCCAGGCAGGAATGGCCAGTCCTCGGAGACATGAGTCTTCCACTGTTCAGTAAGGGAGCCAGTAAGCGGAGCCCCGCCCCTTGCCCTAGGCCCCTTGGCACTCAGGGCCCCTTCTCTGGGTGCTGCCACTGCAGAAATCCTTTGAGGCCCTGGCGAAGCGGGCAGAGTGGCAGAGCCTGGACCTCTTCAGCTACTTCCAGGAGGCCGCGAAGCTGTGGGAGGCACATCAGGGCGTGCTGTCCGTGCAGGAGCTGGAGCTGGAGCAGCGCATGGAGGAGCAGCGCCAGAAGCACAAACTGGAGAACCAGGTGTGGCTCCCAGCCCCCAGGGCAGCCCCCACATCAGGGAGGGAAGGGCCACGCCCCAGTTGTCCTGGTGCTGCGAGAAGGCTCTGCTTGGTGACCTATGAACTCAGCCAGCATTCAGGTATACAAAAGAAATAAAAATGACCCATGCTTCGCACCATCAACCCAAATTAATCTCAAATGTAAAACCTCAAGCTATAAAACTTGAGCCAATGGGGAAATTGAGGCTCATGTTGGTGATGGGACTCGATGGGAGTAGAAGAAATTCACCTGAGTCAGTCTGGGCTGTGCAGTGGGTCCCTGGATCCAAATGTGTCTGCAAGGGAGTGTGCATGAGAGACAGGCAGACTGAGGGCATAGAGCATCTACCTTTGGCAGTGAGCTGGCTCCTGCCCCAGCTGCCTTCACACAGTCTAGGAAGTGGAGGGCGTGTGCTCAGCATCTGATGTCAGTACAACTGGTGAGAGCGAGGGACAGGGGGCCTGCGAGCATGTGACGGGCCAGGCCAAGTGGGTGTGAGGGATGTGTCCCTGCGGAGTCCCATCTGAGCGGGGTCTCCAGGGATGTAAGGTAGACAGAAAAGAACATTCCAGGTAGGGACAAGAGCCCGGAGGCCTGGAGCAGTGCCCTTGTTGT
Source organism: Macrotus californicus (assembly GCA_007922815.1). Lineage (NCBI taxonomy): Eukaryota > Metazoa > Chordata > Mammalia > Chiroptera > Phyllostomidae > Macrotus > Macrotus californicus. Next base: position 131,419 of record VMDR010001108.1, read on the forward strand.
AGAAAAAAAGAGTCCTGGGTGCGTGGGCCCCAGTTCCAGGAGCAGGGTCTCTGCATGTCACTGGAGACCTGGTAGGTCCCAACTGCTTTCTCCTGTGTTGGGGTTGTCTGCCAGGCGCAGGAGGCACTCCTTGATGAGCTGTTGGACCAACTGAGGCAGCAAAGCAGTGAGGCAACACTGAAGTGTCACCTGGAAAAGGCCAAAGATTCTCTGAAGAATATAAAATGCAGGTAGGCAGGCCAGACCCCAGAAGACAGAGGGGGATGACCTGGGATTCATCATATTCAAGGTCAGAGGCTGCCTGCTTGGGAGCCCAGGCGTGTAACCCAATAAGATCAAATGTTGCCTCCAACTTGAGAATGTTGTGGTCCTTCACCACTCTGCTGTCAGTCACCACAGAAGCTTCCAGGGGGAACTTTCATCTGAAAAGTTTATGGAGGGAGGTTTCAAGGCCCTGTAGTTTAAAGGTCAGGAGCATGGGCCATCTTCTACCTTTAAAATACATGCTCTTTGTTAAAGAAGAAAAAGTTAACCAATACAAACATGTAGAAAATGTCCCCTCATTCCTGCCCGACTCCTCCTTTTTATGGGCATGTGCCACATACATGGACATATACACATATTTAGGGTCTTTTAAACAAAGGTTGGATCATACTCTGCGAACTGTTTTATAACTACAAATACGTTTCCATTTTAAATTACCGTTAGAATGTGTTAACGTGGTTGCTTCATGATTTAACCATTCCCCTCAGTGGGTTAGCTTTTTAAGATTGGTTCCAGTTTTTCAATATTAAAAACAGTTCTCTGTGAACCAGCTTGTACCCCTGCGCCTTTGCATGCCCAATTCTGCGAGGACTACTCACGGGACAGAAATCGCGTTGCCGATTGTTCGTGGCACTTAGATTCAGAATTTTGTCTCGAGGCAGATAGTAACCCTCTGAGCCTTGGTCTCCTTACCTGGGAAACAGACAGAAGTCTGGGTCTTGAGGCCCTAGAGGGTTTGATGGGATAGTATAGGTGAAGTTCAAGAACGGGGGTAGGACTGTGGGCAGGAAGTGGGAACCCAAGTTACAACAAGCAGAGAACACTCCCATGTGCGCTTTCTAAATATTCTACAAAGTATCATTCCTTGTATGGTCAGAAAAACAACCCAAGGACTATTATTGTAAAAAGAAACCGACAGAGCTGCTATGCGCAGAGGTAAATGCCAAATTGCAGTCCACCTGTCTGGGGTTAGGGGCTTGACTTTTGCCTGGGGTCTCCCACACTCAGCTGAGCCCTCCTTAGATGATGGCCTCCCCTACCTACCTTCCAGTTACGAACATTTTCACGTCCTCTTGACACAAGAAGTGACGGAGTACTCAGCAATCATACTGAAACAACTCAACTCCTACAGCTCCAGCCTCAGCCAGCACTTCTATGTCCGCGAAGTCTTTGAACAGGTATGGAGAGGGAGGGACACGGAAAGCCCGGCTACTCACTGAGAAGCAGAGGATGACTTCTAGTTCTCATTTGCTTCGGCTTTGAACTCCTCCCCTGACCCGTGTGGAGTGAGGGTCTCTGCCAGGACATCAAGGAGCAAAAACCTGAAAGCATTTCTGGAAGAGACCACCTCTTTCTCAGATTAAAAGAGGTTGAAGGGCTCAGAACTCAGGCCTCCCGTTAAGAATGGACTTCCAATAAAAAGATTTATGTAGGTGATTCTTTGAGTTCCATTCACCCAGCCCACCACAGCCATATAACCCCCTGAATACAGCTCCCGCCTACCCACTGTCCTGTTCGCAGGCCCTCCCCAGCTCTGCAGTCCCTGCAGAATCCAGCCCCAGCCCCTAGGCGACCGCAGAGGCCCCCTACTCTGGTTCCCACCATGACTGTCCCCGCTGCAGCCCACTCCTCACTCTCCCTCTATGCCCCTGCCCCTCCTCATTCTGCTCCTCTGCCTGCCTCCGCACCCGCAAACCCGCCCATACTTCCAGTCCACTCCCAGTGACCAGTACCCCGTCCACTCAGCCCGACCCCCCACGTCACTCTCCTCGCCCCGCCACTTCTCTCTCTGGGTGTGCTTGCCCACTGGCTGCTGCCAAATGCAGGAGTCCAGAGCACCTGTTGAAGGTGTTTCCTGAAGGGCAGGTGTGCCTTACTAACTGTATTCAGTTTGGATTGCCCTCAGCACAGAGTCTTGCACAAAATTCAGACACAGTGGATGGCCCTGGGTAAAGCAGGAGTACCCGGCATGTCCTGGTCCGACTCTGCCAGAGGCTGGTGCTTTCCCACACAGCCAGCCAGAGTCCTGCATGGCCAGAGCTGAAAATACTTGTGGTTGACACTGAACCTGGCCAAGGCTTTCCTGCGTACATGGGCTCCCTGCCTCCACAGAGAATCCCTCCTCTCTGCCGGGGTCACTGTTCTGATTGCTCATGAACGCTCCCGGTGGCACCTGCAGTGAGGTACAGCTCAAGTCACAGGAGGGTGCTCTCATCATCCACCCCATGAGACCGGTCTGCCTGCCTGGCTGAAAGGACAAGCACTGTCATGGTCCCCATGTCACGAGGGAGGATGCTGAGCCCCACAGGGCTTAAGGGTCTTGCCCAGGGTGACCCAACTTATAAGGAGCAGGGATTCGAATCCAGACCTGCAATCTGGGCAGCGCATGCCACTGTCTGTGGTGCACTATGTTGATGACTTCATCCAGGGCGTGGGTAGTGCCCACTACAGGGCTCCCAGTTCTCATAAGTCATGCTCTCTCTGTGTGCCTGTGAGCCCAGGACAAACTAGGGGCAGCAGATTCATGCCCCTTGGTTTGAATCCTTCAATTTGTACTTTCCAGCTCTTTGCCCTGGATCACTTCTGAAAATGTCACAGTGAGATTTGATTCTGTGAAGGCCCACTGTGTGTTGATGCCCACTGTGTGCTGAAAGGGCTTGCTCGTGTGCCTGGGCCTAAGGAAAACAGTTCCCTGGATTGAGGATGCCCTGCATTGGATATTGGGGGGAAGTAGGTCCTTTTATGTCAAAGAAAAGAGGTGCCCTTGGAAGTGGTGCCCCAGAGGACAGCAGCACCGCCCACTCAGGGTCCTGTGTTGTTTCTTTGCAGAACTTGGATGGGGACGTCATTCTCAAACTCCGAGAACCAGGTAAACCTGTCGCATGTCAAATCTGGTCCTCCTTGACCCCACTCGGTGTATTCTGGGGCTGGGGTCACCCACTTCAGGCTACACTGGTAACCTGTTTCTCCTCTTGCCTTGGGGTTGGTCCTCAACAGAAGCCCACGAAAAGCGCTACCAAGACAGGATGAGAAAACTGCGGAGGAAGCAAAGGGCTGATGCGGAAATGAGCAGAAGTGAGGGAAGCATGAGCACCAGCACAGGTTCCCCCTGGGCAGCAGAAGAGCTGGAGGACAGAGAGTCTCAAGACATTGAGTCCTTCACGGCTGAAGAGATGGGACAGAGACCGCAGGAGAAGCCCGCGCTGGCTGACGACATGGGTGAGTCCAGAGAGGCCTCCATTCAGGAATTAGAAGAAATGCAGGCTGAAAGAGACAGCTCCTTACAACCATCCGTGGACCAGGAAACTGTGATGGTTCAAGAGAAGGAAGAGGAAGAAAAGAAAGAGGAGGAAGAGGAGGAGAGGAAGGGAAAGGAAGAAGAGGAGGAGGAGAAAGCAGAGGAAGAGGAGGAGGGAGAGGAAGGACACGAGAGTCCGTCTGTGATCGAGGTGGGTCAGCAATGGACTTACCCCTTGGCAAGGGGAAAGTGCGTTACATTCACTCTGTGTGCCATTAATACAAGCCTGAGTCCCCAGTGGCTTAGTCTCCCTTCAGGTACATGTGAAGGATGACAAAGGTACGCACACCTTTCATTTGTGTCAACAGGGACCCAGTTCTGACCGCACAGCGAAGCCTTTTGGAACTCACCTTCCTCTCCTCACATGCCACCCTGCAACCTTCTCCGAAGCCCCGTGGCTTTCCTTGTCTTCCCCTCTCTCCTGCTCCTCCGTGCCATGGGGTCTGCCTAGTCTCTCTAGCCCTTCTTCCCTCCCGTTCTCTGGTTGTGCAGAACGAGTGACCTACCTCCTAGTTGGCACACAGGGCTCTCCTTAGAGTGCAGGGAAGGGGCTCTCATTAAGTCTTGTCCGACATACTCGAACTCGCAGAACAGTAACTTGAATTTCATAATCGGGGAGTTGCAGAAGACTCTTCTGTGTTGCTGTGGAGGAACTGTCCCGTGAGAACTCTTTCTGAGCAGGGACCTCACACTCAAATGCCCACAGGCGGGTGGGAAAGAGAGCTGGAGACCACGTGTGAGATAGTGGCCAGTGGCAGTGAGTGTTGTCTTAGTCCGTTTGGGCCGCTGTAAGAGAACAGTGTAGCCTGGGCAGCTTATGGACCACAGAAATTTTTTCTCACGGCTCTGGAGACTGGTAAGTCCAAGACCAAGGCACCAGCAGATTCAGTGTCTGGTGAGGGCCCGCTTCCTGGTTTATAGACAGCCTTCTTCTCCCTGTGTCCTCGCATGGTGGGAGGGGCAGGGGAGCTCTCTGGGGACTATTTTATAAGGACACTGGTCCCATTGATGAGGGCTCTGCCTTTGTGACCTAATCACTCTCTAAAGGCCCACCTCCCAAACCGACACAGTGACCACGTGAGTGTTGGAAAGACGTCCAACACTCAGTCTGTGGCAGCTGCTACTCAGCTCTAGCCAACAATGCCATGAAGGAATGTGGGCTCAGCATTGCCAGATTTTCTGATTTTTAAGAGAAATCCAAAATCCAGACTCTATGTGGAATTTCCTGATTTTAAAAGCACTGTGTGGGAAAAAACAAAACAAAACAACTGTAGGCAAGATTCGGCTCACAGCTTGACACCCCAGGTGTCCAGGAGCCTGTGGTTGGGTCCTCGAGGCTGTTTGGTGCTATCAAGTCTCAGGTCTTGTTTTCTGCTTAGTCTGAAGCCCAGGAAGAGAGTCTGGACACTGCGTCCCTTGAGGACATAGACATGGAGTCCTTCACAGTCTCCAGTGGGAACACGTACTTTGTCTTCCTGCCCCTGGAACAAGAAGAGGATGGCGAGAGGCCCTATTCCAGCCTTTCTGCCACTTTCATCGACGACACATCCAGTGCCAAGTTCCTAGAACAAGTACTAATTCCATCCGCACTGGTTTCGGAAATTAAGAAACAGTGAGTAGGAAACCCTTTTAGTCTCATTCTCTTGCCCTGAATTTTATTAACAAGGTGAAATATTTTAACAAAAAATGGACTAATTTCAGCTGGTAAAAGGCAATGTATAGCTCAAGCTGGTGTTGCTCAGTTGGTTAGAGCATTGTCCCATAACCGAAGGGTTTGTGGGCTCGATTCCTGGTCAGGGCGCACACCAAGTTGTGGGTTCGATACCTGGTCTGGGTGCGAACAATCCCCAGTCCCGGCATGTACAGTCCTCAGTCTGGGTGTGTCCGGGAGGCAGCCAATTGATGGTTCTCTCCCACATTGATGTTTCTCTTCTTTCCTCTCTCTCTTAAAAAAAAAGCAATGAAAAAAAATGTCCTCAAATGAGGATAAAATTCTTTTTTAAAAAAGAAAATGTATAACTAAGAGTAGAGATGAGACACAGAATAAAAAGTTGCAACTGTCCAGGAACTGTTTGCTGTCACAGATATTCTCTCTGAGGATGACCCCTCGCCTCTCCCAGGATGCCTTCCCTGGGCCTGGTACCTACGACATAGTGTTTTCTCTGCAAGATGTTTCTGGGTTCTAGATCATGCCCCATCAGGAATCTTATCACTTCTAACTTCTAAAAAAAATATAATTTATAGATTAGACCATAGGTGTGAGTATATCAGTATGATATTTGGCTCTGATTATATGACACATTTATTGCAGGAAATTGGAAAAAGTACAATGAAGACTATCGAAATGACTCATAATTCTACCACTGAGAACTTACCTCCCCTAACTCCCAAGTTCCTCAGCCTTCATGTTTGAATTTGGGCTGAGTGTGGAAATCTGCCTTCGGCTTTAGGACAGCATATCCACTGCCCTCCTGACTCTACAATGTCATAGCTGAGACTGACCAGCTAGAGATCACCTGGTTAGCCTACCTCCCGCGTTTCTTCTCTTTTCCTGTGTGCAGGAAATAGAAGAATAAAGTCAGGCCTTTGTACCCTCTCCTCCTTTCCCTCAGCACTTCTTACCTGGGAAATGTCTCTTGAGTGGAACCTCGTCCTCTCCTTCCTCGCTCACAGGACTTTGTCCTCTCCGTAGCCCATAGAACAAAGAAAAGCAAGGACCACTGCAAGAGCGAATATTTATTGAGAGGATTTAACACTGTCAGTAACTGTAAGAGGGGCACAGTAACTAGCCCGTGTTACAGATCAAGAGACTGAACCTCAGAGAGTTAGTAACTTGAATAAGATCTCTGAGGTAGGAAGTGGTTAGATCCATGATATACCTTAGACCCTGTGAATTCCAGGGTGTCGAACCAAGCACCATGCCCTCTGACCTTGGGACCAACCGTAAAGGTAGTTCTGTGTTTGAATGACTGGACAGACACACACCAAAATGTACAGAAGTCGTGAGTGTGCAGCTCAGTGACTTATCCAGAGGGGGCACACCTGGTAACCAGTGCCCACAAGACGTGGAACAGGTTCCCCTCGTGACCTGTCCCAGGTCACTGCCCTCTCTTCCTCAAGGATAACAAATACTCTAAGTTCTGAATTAGGTTTGCTTGTCTTTGAACTTTATTGAATAGGAATCATATAGAAGGTACTGTTTTATGTCAGTCTTTTTCATTATGTTTGTAAGATTCATATATATTTTTTCATGTGGCTATTGCACATTTATTATTTCTGTAGAGTATTTTATTTATCCATTCTACTACCGATGCATATGTGGGCTGTTCCGCGTTTGGAGATGTGCCAACAATGCACTCCAAACACTCCTTTATGTACAAGTCTTTTGGTATATATGTACATCTATATGTACATATATGTACATCTGTCAGACATGTAAGTAAGGGCAGAATTGTCAGGACCTGGAGCTGTACCTGTGTCCGTCTTGAGAGGCTATAACCAACAGATACTACCAAGAGTTTTCAAAGGTGCTTTAGTGGCGCACAGCAGTGTGTGGGTGGGCTCCCTGTGCCCCACAGCCCCACGAGTACTCGGCGTGCTCAGCTGTTCTGTTCGGGCCATTCTGGTGTCTGTGTGGTGGTGTTTCATTGTTTCCTTGTGACTTTATTTTGAATTTTTCTGAGGAATAATGATGTTGTGAACCTTTTCATATACTTATTGGCCATTCGGTTATTTTCTCTTCAAATCTTTTGCCCACTTTTTCCTGGTGGATGGTCTATCTTTTTTTCTCATTGATTCATATGAGTTAGTTACCTCCCCTAGAGATGAGGGGTTTTTTTTCAGGTAGATACATGGCAAATATTCATTCATTCCCTCTCTGTACTTACCTTTTTAACTCTCTCAGAGGTGTCTTTTGATGAACACAAATTCTAATTTGTAATAAAATTCTCTTCATCTTTTCTTTGATAAGGGTTCATGTAATTTGTGTTCTAAGAAATCCTTGCCTCAAAGTCATGAAAATATTGTCCTGCGTTGTCTGCTACAAATATTATTGTTTTAAGCTTCCAATTTGGATGTAAAACCCATGTGGAATTGATTTTTGCTTATGGTATAGGGTAGGAGTCTGCATTCATTTCTTCCCCACGTGGATAACCAACTGGTGGACTCTGGGCTGTCTGAGAAAACTGCCACCCCCCCCCCTGCCCCTCACTGCTCTGCTGTGCCTCTGCCTGTTGCTCTGTGTGTCTGCCCTGGCACCACTGTCTCACCTTGCTTGATGACCGTGTTGTTATACTAAGCTTTAATATCTGAAAGTGTAAGTCTTCCAGATCTGGTCTCTTCCAAGGTTGCTTGAAAGGTTGCTCTGGACTCTTCTTGACCATTGGTATTTTCTATATAAATCTGAAGTCAGCTCATCCATTTCTGTAAGAAGACATCTGCTGAAATGTTTTTGTTATCTCATTGAATCTAGAGACAAATTTCGGGAGGACTGACATCTTGACAGCACATAAATTTTAAAAGAAAAGAAATGATAAGCTGAGAAAAACATTTGCAGCTCACAACACGGTCAAAGGACCTCCCGTTCCCCATATATAGAGAGCTCCTGTATAAAGAGATTACTAAGAAAAAAGCAGCTATGCAGAAGAGAAGTGGGCAGAAGACACTAAAGGATAGTATGAAGAAAGAGAAATTAAATAATCTTGAACAAATGGAAACACACTCAGTCTCAGTCATAGCATGACATGGTCGTCAGATGTAAAAGCCAACAACACACTCTGAGGCTGTGGAGAAGCAGGAACTATTCCCGCTGCTGGGTGGGGGGTTCAAGTCCCTTGCAAGGGAAGCACTTTGGTTGTATCTTCAAGAATCACACATGTAGTTTTAGCCTTTGATTTGACACTTCCAGTTCCGGGAATTTATCCTATAGAAATGCTTCTACACTTGACATATGTACAAGGTTATTCCTTATAGCCTTCTTTGTAAGAACAAATGGTGGAAAACCACCCAGGGTCTTCCAGCAGGGGTATGGTTAAAGAATGGTGGTCCACCCAGACCAAAAAATACAATGTAGACAGCAAGTAAAATAGGGAAGAAGGAGTGAGAGGGTGAAGCACTTTATTGCTATGGAAAGATCTCTCCCTGGCACAATTGCTGGCTAGATGACCCTCACTGGTCTCTCCCCTAGACTTCGCGCTGGCTTTTTTGAGCACTTAGAGGAGTGGTTTGACCAATGTGCTCTCAGTGCCCGGGACGTCGTGGCCAGCAAGATCGATAAGCTGGACTCAGAACTGGAGCTGCGTCTGCACCTGCACGAGCCAAGAGCCCAGCACATTGAAAAGGACATCCACAATGTCAGGGCAGGTACAGACCCTGCCTGGGGAGGCTGCTCCACCCCAGACCCCGGTGTCCGAGCCCCCACAGCCCTGCATTCATTAGCTGTCCCAGTGCACATCACACGACCTTCATCTCTTTGTTACTGCACCACAGAAGATGTGAGCACGGGTTTGTACTGCCCAGGCTGGCAGAGAAGACAGTACTCAGAATACTCGTTCAAGATTTTTTTCATTGGTTTTCTTTTTAAAAGTATTAGATACTGAGATGACAAGTATTGTTCTTTGGTAGCTGTGTGGACCCCCACTCTGTTCACATACCTGTCAGATACAAATCTGTGTGGCAGATGCTTTAGAGGCAAACCTGTTGCTCAGGAATCGGAGCTGTCAGGCTCAGCCACTATAGCTGTGTGACTCTGGGCAGATTACCTGACTTCTCTGATGCATCTCTCATCTGCAGAAGGAGATGTTGTTGGTGGTAGGGGTACAGTCAGGAGTCATGAGCACCTTGTACAAGACACGGACTCCACAAGTGGTAGCCATTAATTTCAGTGTACAATTTATAACACTTAAAAAGAGATGCCTTTTCTTTCTTAGGCAGAGGGCTCCCTTAATGGGTGGGGGCACACTTCTAGTTGGATCCTGCAATGAGCCCTGTTAGGTTTTCACTTGTGTTCCGCTTTAAGCTCCATCGTAAACCTGTAGAGCTCGCAGACAGCCCCCCCCCCCATGACCCCACCCGCCTCCTGTTGCCGGGGGGCTGTGAAATGGTCGTGGAATCAGGGAACCTGGCCTGGAGTCCCAGTGTCTGTGGCCCAAGGAGAGCTGGTTGACTTTTGGAACCTCACTGTCTTCATCTGAAAAATGTGCATTAACTATAAATATAAATGAAGATGCTTCCCCTGCCCTGGCTCCATGGCCCAATGCACAACGTGGAAGTCAAGGTCAGAGAAGCAACGTCCCAGAGTCAGTGTTCCATTTAGAGAGAGCTGAGACCACACAGCACTTTCACCACGCCCGGCAGGAGGGAGGCCACACAGGGTGATCTAGGGCTGTCCGCTGCTCCAAAGGCCCGTGGTAGAGCTTTTGAAGCCAAATCCTGGTATCCTGGTTCTTTTTGCTGTACCTTAGAAGTCTGCTGGAATTCAGGCTCACTGGAAATGAGTAGCCACTGACCTAAAGAAACAAGCCCCAGAAGATTGGGTGTTTTCTCCCAGATTCTCTCCAGAGATCCCTGCCCTCCCCAACATCTTGTCCCCCTCCCACCTGCTCCCAGGTTGCTCCCCTGGGACCTTGTTCCCTTCAGGTGCAGGCAGGGTGTCTCCAGCAGCAGAGAACTCCCTGCCCACTGCTGGGCAGAGCCTCCTCTCTAGTTTGAGACCCTGGGGCAGTCTCCGGTTGGCAGCCCTGAGATCTGTGCCCATCCCTAGGCCGAGCCCTGTGAGGGCAGCAGAACAGAATGAGGAGCTTGGGCCTGAGCGGACCCTGCTCCGCAGCTGGCCCAGGAAGGGAATGTCTTGAGTGACTCTAGATCCAGAGGACCTCAGCCCCTCATCCTTTCCAGCTGAGCTCTTGCTCCATCAGGAGCGCTTGGCCGGCCACTGTGCCGGGGTGTCGGAGGCGCTGAAGAAGGAGAGGCTGATGTTCTCCCAGTTCCAAGGGGAGCAGAACACGAAATATGAGAACTTCCGCCGCAAGATTTACGACATGGAGCATGTCTTCCTGAACGCCACCAAGAGCCAGAAGTAAGGGCCCTGGAGTCCCCTGCCCTGGCCTGGTGGGCCTAGTACCCAGCCAGGTGGCTGCTCTTAAAGGAGCAGTCCCTCCCTGCTGGATAAGAGCCAGTTTTCCAGACCTGGAGCGAACTTGTCTTTGGTTCATCTCTTCACAGGACTCAGAGTCCGCCTGTGTGAAACATCTCCCTGGGGGCTGGGGGCTGGGACTGGGGGCAGGTGAGCAGCCAGAGAGAGAAAAGGATGCTCATGGCCAGAGTGCAGGGATGCAAATGACGTGCCCCAAAATGCCCATGGTGGGAAAGATCACTTCCATGTGGGGCAATCAGAAAGAGTTTTCCTGCAGGACACCCCCTGGCCTGGGATGGAAGAACCTGGGGGCGGGGGACAGAATTCTTTTATCAGGAAGGGGCAGTGGCCCATCTCGGGGTAAGGATATATGCAGGGCAGAGCAAGGGGTTCCAGGAAGGTCATTCAGAGATTTGTGAGGGAGGCTCTTGTGTGCTCAGGGAGGCCTCAGTCAGGCAACAGGGGAGAGCTCTTTGAGGAGAGTACCAGGGAGCAGGAGCCACGTGGCGGGGAGTTAGAGCAGGCATGCCAGAGGGAGAATGAGATCCAGCAGGACCTGGGGTTTCTCCTACCAATTTGGTGGCAGGGGCCTGAGAGAAGTGCCCTCTGATCCAGCACCCTGAGGACTCCACACCGTGTCCTGTACATGCTGGCATTGTGAACTTCCTTCCAAGGCCTCTTTTTCTACCCAGAGAAGGCAGGCAGTGGTTCTGGTGGCCCCATAGCTGGGCACGGAGGTGGAGCTCAAGCAGCCTTCCAGGTTGCCCTGCCAAGCCCAGGTCACTACCCTGCCCCTCCTATGTTCCCCAGGCTGGTCACTCTCAGCAGCACACTGCAGCAGGAGCTGCTTAGCTATGTTGATGTCATCCAGGTGTCCCTGCGCAGCTTCCGCCAGTACCTGGAGGAGAGCCTGGGCAAGCTTCGTTATACCAACATTGAGTACATCAAGCACTGCAGGTGGGAACCAGCATCCGGGGCTTCTGTGGGCCACCAGGCATTCTCTTTTGAAAGTTGGTCATGTCCCCCATAGTTTTTTATTGTGACAAAATGTACAGGACATAAAATCCATCTGAACCATTTTCAGTGGCAGTAAGTAAGTCACAGTGTTGTGCTATCCTCGCCACCATCCATCTTCAGAACGTTTTCATCTTTGCAAACTGAAACTCACAACCCATTAAGCACTAACTCCCATTTTCCTCTCCCCCTGCCACTGGCAATCACCATTCTATTTTCTGCCTCTGTGAATCCAATGACTCTAGGTACCTCACTAGAAGCGGAATCACACGTTTACAGGTTTGTCCTTTTGTGTGTCTGGCTTATTTCACTTAGCATGATGTCATCAACCTTCACTCATGTGTCAGAGTTCATTCCTCCTTAAGGCTGAATACAATTCCATTATGCACATGTACGATGTTTTGTTTATCCATTCATCCCTCAATGGACATTTGGGCGTTTTCCTGCTTCTGACCTTGACCTACTGGCACTCATTTTACCTTGATCTTGTGCTTTTAATCTAAAGCCTTATCAACCACAGTATTCAGGATGAATGGAAAGCTTCAGGTCTGATCAGTGGCTTCTATTTCTCCCGAACTATTTCCAGATTGTTTTCAGAGGGAGGCAACTTTTCTCCTGAAGAAATTGAGTCACTGTGTAATCGACTAGAGAAGGAAGGTGCCCGCATAGAGTTTGTTGAAAGCACAATCATGCTCAACATGGAGAAGATGGAGAGTGAATACCTGGACCAGGTGGGTGAGCTGCACCTGTGACCTTTAGCCAGGCTCCCAGGACACCTGGTTACAAGGTCAACAGGGCCAGTCTAGCTCCCTTTCCAACCATTAGCTGAGCCTGTACCCCTCTGCTTCTGAAGCTCAGTGGTTCCCAGTGAAGTCCCCTCCTTTACTTTTTATATTTCTTTATAGGCCAATGATTTCATCAACAAGTTTGAAAGTAAATTCCATAACCTGTCTGTGGACCTAATCTTCATAGAGAAAATCCAGCGGCTGCTGACAAATCTGCAGGTGAAAATCAAGTGTGAGGTAGGTCAGATTAATTCTTCATCTGGTGCGTATTTACCACACACAGCTGCATGCCAGCACTGTCCTAGAAGCTGGGAATACCAGTGTCGTCTCTGCCCAGTGGGACTTGCGCTCCAGCCAGGAAGGCAGAGTAAATTGTCGTGGCTGCTGATGTTCACTGTGTTCTTATGCACCACGCACCCTGCTGACCGACTTGTTGTGATTAGCTGTGTGAGTCCACAGGAACTGTATAAAGCAAGTATGATTTTTAACTCCCATTTTAGAGATAGGCCCCTGCAGAGAGTGACTTAGTCAAGAACATGGAACTCTTAACTGGTGTAGCTGAAATGTGGATCCAAGTCAAAGATGTCAAGTAAACAACCTAGCTGTGCGCCTCAAGGGACTAGAAAAAGAAGAGCGAACTATACCCAAAGTTAGCAGAATGAAGGAAATAAAGGTCAGATCAGAAATAAAATAGAGAGACTTCCGGCCAAGATGGAGGCGTAGGTAGACACACTGTGCCTCCTCGCACAACCAAAAGAAGGACAACAACAAATTTTAAAACAAAAAACAACCAGAACTGACAGAAAATCGAACCGTATGGAAATCTGACAACCAAGAAATTAAAGAAACATTCATCTAGACCGGTAGGAGGGGCGGAGAGGACTCGCGTGGCGGGGCGGCGGCTGGCGGATCTGGGAAAGGTGCGGCTGGCCGGGAGAGGTGGTGGCTGCGGACCGGGCGTCCCACTCCCTCGTGAGGATAAACCGGGAGGAACAACTGGGGAGCGAGACAGACCCCGCAACCCAGAGTTCCAGCGCGGGGAAATAAATCACCAAAGCTTCTGACTGAAAACTCCTGTGGGGGTTGAGGCAGCAGCAGCAAGAGAAACTCCCAGCCTCACAGGAGAGCTCGTTGGAGAGACCCACAGGGTCCTAGAGCGTATACAAGCCCACCCACCCGGGAACCAACACCAGAGTCAGCACCAGAAGGGCCCAATTTGACTGTGGGTTGCACGGAAAGTGACTGAAAACCGGCAGAGAGCAGAGAAACTGCCATTGTTCCCTCTCGGACCCCTCCCCCACAAACAGCGTCACAACGAAGCAACGTGACTGCACCACCCTGGTGAACACCTAAGGCTCCACCCCTTACTACATAACAGGCATGCCAAGACAACAAAAATGGCCCAAATGAAAGAACAGATCAAAGCTCCAGAAGAAATACAACTAAGCGACGAATAGATAGCCAACCTGTCAGATGCACAGTTCCAAACACTGGTAGTCAGGATGCTCACAGACTTGGTTGAATTTGGTCACAAATTAGATGAACAAATGAAGGATATGATAAGGGAAATGAAGGAAAATGTACAGGGAACCAACAGTGATGGGAAGAAAAACGGGACTCAAATCAATGGTGTGGACCAGAAGAAAGAAAGAAACATTAAAGCACAACACAATGAAGAAACAAGAATTCAAAAAAATGAGGAGAGGCTTAGGAACCTCCAGGACGTCTTTAAACATTCTAATATCCGAATCATAGGGGTGCCAGAAGGAGTAGAGGAACAGAAAGAAATTAAAAACTTATTTGAACAAATAATGAAGGAGAACTTCCCCAATCTGGCCTAGGAAATAGACTTCCAGGGTGCCTGGGAAGCTCAGAGAGTCCCAAAGAAGTTGGACCCAAGGAGGAATACACCAAGGCACATCATAATTACATTACCCAAGATTCAAGATAAAGAAAGAATCTTAAAAGCAGCAGGAGAAAAGGAGACAGTTACCTACAAAGGAGTTCCCATCAGACTGCCAGCTGATTTCTCAAAAGAAACCTTACAGGCAAGAAGGGGCTGGAAAGAAGTATTCCAAGTCATGAAAGCCAAGGACCTACATCCAAAATGACTCTATCCAGCAAAGCTTTCATTTAGAATGGAAGAGCAGATAAAGTGCTTTCCAGATAAGGTCAAGTTCAAGGAGTTCATCATCACCAAGCCCTTATTATATGAAACGTTAAAGGGACTTATCTAAGAAAAGATTAAAAATAGGAACAGTAAAATGACAACAAACTCACAGCTATTAACAACTGAACCTAAAACAGAAACAAAAACAAACTAAGCAACTACTAGAACAGGAACAGAATCACAGAAATGGAGATCACATGGAGGGTTAGCATCAGGGGGGTGAGTGGGGAGGGGGGAAAAGGTACAGGGAATAGGAAGCATAAATGGTAGGTAGAAGATAGACAGGGGG